>CM065141.1:32009441-32086941 GCA_033026305.1 Cirrhinus molitorella | reverse complement strand
ATTGTTTGAAGAATAACAAGTTAAAAAACATTTATTCAAAATACAACAATGTAAATCTATGCTATCATTTTTAGTTTTTTATTAATTTAACATATCCTTGGTGAATAAAAGTATTAATAAAAAAAAAAAAGAAATAATAAAAATGTACTGACCCCAAATTTTGAACGGTAGTGTACATAATTTTTTTTGCTATAAATAATTTTTATTTAATTAAATAATTAACATAAATGTAGAAGTTACCACATGGCTTTTCCATTAAAATACAAATAAACTTACTACAAAATAAAAACCAGTAGTACTACTATTAATAATAATAATCCAATCATTTGTGTTTTATTTATGTTTACAAATTAATAATATGCATTTGTAAATTGATCATATAAATTATTAGAATATTATTATTATTATTATTATTACTACTGGTTTTTATTTTGTATTAATTTTAATAATTTTTACATTTTTATTTTGATGAAAAATGTTCCAAATTTTCTCTTATAGTGCACTGATGCCTTTGTTGAATTGTTTTCACAAAATGTAGTTATTTGCAGCAAAATGTCTTGCAGATAATTTTGATTGCAACTGTATTTTGCCCAAAGCTGCTGTTAGGGATGCATTTATGATACACCAAAATGCTGTTTGGTATGCGCTGATTTCCACTATAACAACCTAATGTTATTGTTGTTTCCTTTCAGACCGGTGCAGGATGATTCCTGTGGTTCCTGCTGAGTCCGGCACTCATGTCCTGGCAGAGTTCGACTGTCTGGACCCCCTCCTCTCCGCTCTGCGACTGGACTCTGGGCGGATCAAAGTAAACCACACATTTGCCTACTGATGTTTGTGAAAGACTAAAAGTTTTGATCGTAACTGCTTTTATGGCACCTGATATTCAAAGTGACCTGAAGCGTGGTTGGTGCTGTTTACTTTTCCGCAAGCGTGCTAAAAATGTTTCAGTTTCTGTTCTGTTTATTTGATTTCCTGCAATAGTGGATGAATCTACCAAAAATATCTGAAAATATATTTTGCTTGAACAAAGTTGCCATTACCATTTTTTTTGCATTACAACATTAGAGTTTTGGCTTAAATTACTGAATAAAATAAAATATAATGATAGTTGTAAAGAAATTAAGTTATTTTTCTTTTAAATTTAGCATAAATTAAAAGCAGTACAACAAAAATGTTTACTTTTAATATAAAAGACTGCACATTTTAAATTTTATATAATTTAATTTGCATTTCAGTAATGAGATTTTTTTGTTGCATTACATTAATCACAATTTTTTAATTGTCATAGCAGATACATTACCAGTCAAAGTTTTTTAACAGTAAGATTTTTTTAAAGAATTTTTTTCTGCTCACCAAGCCTGCATTTATTTCATCCAAAATACAGCAAAAGCATTAATATTCTTTCTATGTGAATATATTTTAAAATGCAATTTATTCCTGTGATTTCAAAGCTAAATTTTCAGCATCATTACTCCAGTCTCCAGTGTCACATGATCCTTTAGAAATCACGCTAATATGCTGATTTGCTGTTCAACAAACATTTACTATTATTATCAATATTTAAAACAGTTGAGTACTTTTTTTCAGGATTCCTTGATGAATAGAAAGATCCAAAGATCAACATTTATCTGAAATAAAAAGCTTTTGTAACATTATACACACTATACCATTCAAAAGCTTTTTTGGGGGAAAGAAATTGTAGAAATTAATACTTTTATTTAGCAAGGATGCTTCAAATTGATTAAAAGTGATGATAAAGACATTTATAATGTTACAAAAGATTTCTATTTCAGATAAATGCTGTTCTTCTGAACTTTATAATCATCAAAGAAGCCTGAAAAAAAAATGTACTCAGCTGTTTTCAACATAATAATAATAATAATAATAATAATAATTATAAATGTT
Organism: Cirrhinus molitorella; assembly: GCA_033026305.1. NCBI lineage: Eukaryota > Metazoa > Chordata > Actinopteri > Cypriniformes > Cyprinidae > Cirrhinus > Cirrhinus molitorella. The sequence goes on along the minus strand of CM065141.1, from coordinate 32,085,033 downwards.
TTTTGAGCAGCAAATCAGCATATTAGAATGATTTCTGATGAATCATGTGACTGGAGTAATGATGCTTTGAAATCACAGGAATAAATTATATTTTAAAATATATTCAAATAGAAAACAGTTATTTTAAATAGTAAAAATATTTCAAAATTTTACTGTTTTTGCTGTAGTTTGGATCATATAAATGCAGAAACTTTCTACAGAACATTAAAAATCTTACTGTTCAAAAGCTTTGGTAGTGTGTCTTCATAACCCTTTTATTTAAGCAAAAATGTTTATGTTAGTATTTTATAATAATGTTTATTTATATTATTTCTTTCTCAGATTCTGTGATATTTTCTAATATCCCTCTATCTCTGCGTATCTTGCAGTGCACATGTCTCTCTGTGTCCAGGAAGTGGTTGGCTCTGGGCACGTCTGCCGGAGGGCTTCACCTCATTCAGAGAGAAGGCTGGAAGCAGAAACTCATTCTCACACACAAAGTACACACAACTAAATCATTTCACAAGTTCCCCTTTAACACAGTTAGTGATTGAGTTGGTGCATAAAACTATCAGCACTGTCGAAATACTGTAATCCAGTGGTACCAGTTATATATCAGGGCTCCACATTAACGCTTGTCCAGGACAAGTGGATTTTGTCAAAGTGTGACGTATGTTGGTTGTATATAACACGTGATATAGGTCAGAGACATCACACGAACAAGCACCATTACGATTGCAAATGTGACATTGATTTTATACAACAGCAGTTCAATAAACTAGTAGTTAATATTAACTGACTTACATTTTAGACACATCATTTACAATTTGCTAATGAAAATAGTTCTAAGCAAAGCCACAACAGAACAGTTGCGAATCTCTGACAACACACAGCTTTGTTTCAGTACTGAATGATTCAGCATATTTGAACGAATCATATGAGTCAATGATTCAGTGAGCCATTCATAAAGACAGTCAGCTGCCTTATTAGTTGAATGATTAGCCATTTGAACAAACTGGTTGAATCAGTCTATAGTTGAATTTGTGACTTACAGTGACTCACTGGTTTGCTTTCATATTTAAAAGTCTTGCATTTTTCCAACATTTCAGATTTGTATGTTAAAAAAGTAAAAGCGTAATCTTATAACATTATTTATGCATTTGCAGTTTTTCTGCGTAAAACAGTCTGAGTAAATGTATATAAATTGCACTTTCGATGCAGCTTCAGCGTTTCCTCTGCAGTGGAGTTTGTTGATACTGATTTAATTTGAATGGTAACCATACAGAGTCGAATTATTTTGAATGTATTGATAAAATGTAAGAATTTGATGTAAATGATGACATGTACATATAGTAAGGTTAGGAAAATATTGCCCTTCATAAAGTTAAAAAGTGCAAATATCACAAATATGCTGATTACAGTAAGACTTCATTGCAGGGTTCCTCAAATCTTGCCCTGGAGGGCCAATGCGCTTCAGAGTTTAGCTCCAACCCTGATCAAACTCACTTTCCTGTGATTTTCTAATGTCCTGAATATGCTGATTAGCATGCTCAGGTGTGTTTGATTAGGGTTAGATCTAAACTTTTCAGGAAAGTGGATGTTGTGGGCCAGATTTGAGGATCCCTTCTTCATTGAGTAGTGATGAGACTATTGCTTCAGAATGCATTACATTTACACCAAAGAAAAAAGTTTTTTTACTCGGACGAGTGAATGACTGATTTCAAAATAAAACCAGGAACAGTGAAAGCTGTGCTCATGTACATGTGAGCAGCTCATGACCCAGTGTTTTCAGCGTCTCAGACTGGCTCGGTTCACAGTAAATGCTGCACCGCACAAACTTAAAACAAAACAAACAAAAAACATTTTCCAACAAAATAATAGGTTGATAGTTTAACATTTCAAAAATGAAAAATTAAGACCATATATTTACAGTTGTAAAGTTATTTTTATTTTTGTTAAATACTGTTTTATTGTACAGTAAAATATTACAATTTTTTTATAATAATAATAATACCTGTTTAGTTATTTTTATTCTTTTTTAATCATATTTTAAATCTTTTTTTTTTTGGTAACACTTTGCAATAAGGTTCATTAGTTACCTAAATTAGTTAACTTGAACTAATAATGAACTACTTACAGCATTTATTAATCTCTGATAATGTTAATTTTAACATTTACTAATACATTATTCAAATCTCGTCAACATTAATTAATGCACTGTGAACTAACATGAATAAACAATGAACAACTGTATTTTCATTAACTAACGTTAATGAAGATTAGAAAATACAGTAACAAATGTATTGCTCATGTTAGTTCATGTTCAGTAACTAATGTTTAACTAATGAACCTTATTGTAAAGTGTTACCATTTTTTTTTTATAAAAAGTAATCTCAAATCATGCAGCCCTAATTTGCATGCTTAAACTTGTGAAATCTGCAACAGTAAGTGCATGACTTATTAACGTTTTCCTGTGTTTATAAATAGTGTTGATCACAGTCATACAGTGCAGTGGTATCATCCTACACTTACGTCAGCGCTCAGAGCGCATCAAGCTCCGCTGTGACCCATGAAAACAAGTTAGAAAGCAGGAAGTGCAACAGTAAAAATAGGGAAACTTTATTGTCTCTGGATGCTCTTGAAAAAATGTTATAGATTTATAATAACAGCCATATTTTCAGAGTGGAAATAAAAGTGAGTTCTGCTTTTTTATTCCTCCAGGAAGGCTCAGTCACACAGGTGTCATGCTGCCCCCATGATGAAGACTTTATCGCTGTAGCAACAAGGTATTGATGTTCTCCCCATCTGCGTTTACCTTTATCCTGATGTTTTTGGTTGTCAGTCTGGACTCGTGTTGTGTGTTGGTATCCAGTCAGGGTTTGGTGGTGGTGTGGGAGCTGCATTTGGAGCGGCGCGGCCGTCCTGAGCGCGTCTCTGTGTCCTGGGAGCACCGCGGGCAGACCGTAACATCTCTGTGCTGGGACACCGCGGCACTCAGAGTGTTTGTCGGAGACGTCGGAGGGAAAGTGTCCTGCGTCCGGGCTGGGTCATCTAAACTCGGGAAGGTATAAGAAAACACTAAAGGGTTACTCCATGAGGGAGAGTAAATTATGAAAAGTTTCCAGTGTCAGTGCCTTCAGAAATCAATCTAATATGTGACCCTGGACCACAAAACCAGTCAGAAGGGTCAGTTTTTCGAAATTGAGATTTATACATCATATGAAAGCTGAATAAGCTTTCCATTGATGTATGTTTTATTAGGATAGGACAATATTTGGCTGAGATACAACTGTTTGAAAATCTGCAATCTGTGGGTGCAAAAAAGCATCAGTTACAGGTATTAATGGCAACCCGTCAAAATAAAAGTTCAGTTAACTTAAAGACCACAGAATACTACTACTGTTGACCAATTAATAAAACTTTCTTTTTTAAATAAATAATTACACAATATTTTCATTTTAACAGTAAATTCCTATTACTTACCAAAAATAAAATTTGTTTAATTTTCATTAAATAAAAGATAAATTATTTTTTTTTATGTCTTCTGTTAATATACACAAAACAGAATTTCTGAGTGAATAAAAATTCACAAGGCTATTGTAAGAAGAAATAAAAGTTGTGATGCATTCACATAATTAGACATGCTAAAACCAGAATTTGGTAACAATAAAATACAATATTTTATAGGGCCCTAAACAAGCATTTTTGTTAAACCTTAAATAAATTGATGTTAAATTGTATACGTTTCATGATATTCATCAATTAGACATGCTTTTTTGATTAATAAGATTTTATTTAACCATTAAAAAGAAGTCCAGAAAAATTAAAACGGAAAAAATTGAATTTGGAAAACCGAAAACAGAATAGAAAAACATTAAGAAAATCGCCTTCAAAGTTGTCCAAATGGAGTTCTTAGCAATGCATATTACTTTTTACTTTCCAAAAAAATTTTTGATATGTTTACGGTAGGAAATTTACTAAATATCTTTATGGAACATGGTCTTTACTTAATATCCTAATGATTTTTGGCATAAAAGAAAAATCGATAATTTTGACCCATACAATGTATTTTTGGCTATTGCCACAAATATACCCCAGCGACTTAAGACAGGTTTTGTGCTCCAGGGTCACATATGCTGATTTGCTCCTCATGAAACATTTCTCATCAAGCATTTATAATCAGTGTTGAAAACAGTGCTGCTTCATATCATCCTTTGGTGTGCAGAAAGTTCAAAAGAAAAGCATTTATTTAAAATGGAAATCTTTTGTAACATTCTAAATATCTTTACTGTCACATTTAATTTAATGCACCTTTGGTGAACAAAAATATATAAAGTATAAAATATATAAAGTTGACATCAAACTTTTGAACCCTAGTGCATTTTATGTAAATGATAATCAGTGATTTTGTTTTTGCGTCCAAACAGGGCTCCTCGTTTGTGATCTTCCCAGTGCAGACGGTCACCACAGTCGACTCGCGTGTCGTTCAGCTGGGCTACTTCGACGGACACCTGGTGGTCTCGTCTCTCAGCCGCTGCTACCTGTGTGACACAGAGAGGTGTGTGTTTGAGGAGACATGGGCTGACACATGTCCCACAAGTATACTGACAATCAGTTAAAAAAAAAGAAAAGAAAAGCACGCTTTGAAATTAGTCTGAGATGATCACCAGAATATTTCTAACACAAATGTACAGTTCCTTTGACAGGGTTCCCACAGCTCATGGAATTTCTGGAAAAGCATGGAATTTTAAAAGGTCTATTCCAGTGATTGAAAGTCAGGGAATTTAATATTTTTTGATCCAAGTCATGGAATATCAGGGATTTTTGTTTGTTGCTTTAATTTTAGTTTCCATTTAGCAAAATGTAATTTTTCTATTTGTGTTTTACCATTTTATTCCCTTCCCCCTGTCAACTAGCAGTCACTTACGTCAAATACCTGATAACTAAGGCAAACATGCCTGGAAAATGTACATTTCAAGAGCTACATAATGTCCACTTCAAAGACTGGGCGTGAAAAGTAGATGATAGAGAAGCCAAACTAAATGTGAAGAAATAAAAAAAACCCTGAATGATGAACTTGATTACGAAGAGAAAATCATTCAGTGTGTTTAACCCCTGAAATCATAAAAAACATAAATTAATTTCTGTAGAAATAGTACAGAAAAAGCCAGTTTCCGCCACTAAATAAAAAATAAAGGTTATTGCGACTTATCTCACAATTCTGACTTATTTTCTCACAATTGTGTGATACAAACTCGCAATTCTGACTTTTTTCTCAGAATTGTGAGATATAATAATGTCAGAATTGTGAGAGAAAAAAAGTCAAAATTGTGAGATAAAAAGTCGCAATTGTGAGTTATTAAGTTCAGAATTGCATGATATAAATTCACAATTGAGAGTTAAGTCAGAATTGTGTGATATAAACTCGCAATTCTGTGAATATATCAGTATATTTTCTCCTCAGAAATGAGCTTATATCTCACAATTCTGAGAAAAAAAGTCAGAATTTCAAGATACAAACTCGCAGCTGCAAGAAAAGTCAGAATTGTGAGTTTTATCTTTAGTTTTTTTTTTTCATTTAGTGGCAGAAACGGGCTTCCATAGTTTTGTACTAACAACGTTTGTAAACAAGTAAATAAAGCTTGCAAATGGATGGATCCGGTCATTATAGATCATGGAAATTCAGCTTTTTAGTCAGTGAAAGTCAGGGAAAAGTCAGGGAATTTGACATTTGGCTTACAGTGGGAACCCTGCTTTGAATAAACTATCAATCAAAAGTTTTTGAATAGTATAATTTTTTTTTTTTTTAGTCTCTTCTTTTTCTCTTTATTATTTAAAAGAAATAACATAGTTTTTGTATGTATTTTAAAATGTAATTTATTCCTTTGATTTCAAAGCTGAATTTTTAGCATCATTACTCCAGTCAAAAGGTCCTTCAGAAATCATTCTAATATGCTGATTTGCTGCTCAAAAAACATTTATTATCATTATTACAGGGTTCCCACGGATCATGGGAAAATAAATCTAGACTCCAAGCTTTTGAATGACAGTGTATAATGTTACAAAAGCTTTTTATTTCAGATAAATGCTGATCTTTGGATCTTTCTATCCATCAAAGAATCCAGAAAAAAAATGTATTCAACTGTTATGAATATTGATGATAATAACAATAATAATAATAAAAATGTTTCTTGAACAGCAAGAAATTAGAATGATTTCTGAAGGATCATGTGACACTGAAGACTGGAGTAATGATGCTGAAAATAAACGGGAATAAATTACATTTTTAAATATATTCAAGTAGGGATGCAACAATACCATTTTTTCAGAACCGATCCGATACAAAAAAGTTCAGAGTATCTGCCGATACCGATCCAATCCGATATCAGCAGAGCTTTTTTTAAATCAATGTTGAATTTCTATACTACTTTGTGTTGACCTGATTGTCACTCTTTTGTGTGTTAAACACAATCTATTACATATAGACAACATCATTTTAATGAAAAATTACAAATGAAAAAATTAGTGCTGTCAAATGATTAATCACGATTAATCACATCCAAAATAAAAGTTTATGTTTACATACTATATATTTGTGTACTGTATATATTTATTATGTATATATAAATACACAGACATACATGTATAAATTAAGAAAAAATATTTTAGGTTTATATTTTAAATATTTATATTTATTTATAATCTAAATTGTACACATATATATATATATATATATATATATATATATATAATATATATATAAATATTTAGTTTTACTATATACATGCATATGTGTGTATTTATATGTACAAAATAAATATATAAAGTAAACACACACATAGTATGCAAACATAAACTTTTATTTTGGATGCGATTAATCATGATTAATCGTTTGACAGCCCTAGAAAAAATATGTAATCATAATATATGACAAAATGAAAAAATGTATTATAAACTAGGTTAATGGATAATTTAGCAGCTAGAGATACTTATAAATAAAAGTAAATAAGTGTATGACTAAATCTGGTAACCTGTTAAATTTTACTGTTTGTATTGTTGTAAAATACATTCATGAAAAAACAAGTAAATACATTTATATATAAGTATATGCTATAAAATTAAAAAAACATTTGTTTTAAATGTCTAGCACAGTAATGAAGGCATCAACATATGATAGGACAGAACAAGAAGGATTATTAATAATCTTTCATTGCGCAGAAAAGTATTATAATACGAAAGGCTCCAATACAGAGCGCCACAAAGCAGCTATGCGCAGAATAATGCGCTTGAAGCAACACATGCGCAGGCTGCGAAAGTCCTCCGAGTCCGCATTAGAAAAGTTCAAAGATACAAAGGGAAGAGATATTGAAGCGTAGTGTATTAAATATGTCCGTTAGTCTATTGAGCCTTTTCTTTGAACAGTTTTAAACCTCAGTTGCTGTGCGCTCTTAACCCTTTAGGCGCCAGGGATTTTTTAGGAAAATGCTGAATTTTGACATCAAGATTTCAGAAGCTTGTGGCTTGAAATGGCTTAAAGATAGAGATCCGCTGTAAATTAGAAAAATGTTGTGCATGACTGAAAGTTTATGTGGGGTGTAAATATACTCATCTAATTTGCATATTATGACGTCATCGGGGCAGCAATCTTGAATTTCATAATAAATATACAAATAATATCTGTAAATATTAGTGTTTTATCATGTTTTTGTCTTTTTAACCTAATTCCAATTATCAGAAAACCAACAATAAAACAAGAGAAAGTATTATCACTTTATTATTGTACTATATGTTCGCTTGACTTTTTGTAGCGCACCTGCCGAACTTTCCGTCAGAACAATAACAAGCATTTAGACACGATAAAGCATGAGATGCTTTTTCGTGTTTAGAAACATTAATATGAAAGCTTTTTGTTTGCTGATTGGCTGCAGTTGTGGTAATGCCAAATTTCTAAAGTTTGTACAAATATAGCCTGATTTATATCCGCGTGGCTTTTTTGCTCCTTGGGAAACTAATGATAATGATATTTAAAGTCCAGTCAAATCAAATATGTGATGAATGTCATGTGGCATTCAATGACATATTTTTAAAATAAAATTAGCCCACGTGGGCTAATGTGGGCTGTTAAATTTGGGTTAAAATACATGCCTTTAAAATAGGCCTATATATTATTAATAACATACCCTATAATATAGGCCTACACTACCATTAAAAAAGCTCAGTAAGATTTGTTAATGGATTAATAAAAAGGTTGCATTTGTTTGTTTAAAAAAAATAGAGTAAAACATTAAATCTACCATATGAAAAAAAGCTTTCTATTTGAATATATTTTAAAATGTTTTCCTCTCATTCTAAAATTACTTCTCATAATCTTTTAGAAATCATGCTGATTGTTGCTTAAGAAACATTTATTATAGCTGGTGCACCACACTGGAAAAAAAAAGCAAGATTTGAAATTTAATTGACTATAACATATATATAAATCAGAACAGCACTAAAATAATAAATATTTAAAAAATGAGGAGCATATGTTTCCCATCTTTCCACAGCCCCTCTGACATTTAAGTTGGTCAGAGAAAACTTTAGAAATATTTTTTGGCCAATTAAATAAAAGTTAAATAGAATTAACAAACCACAGATTTTTATCATTTCACAGAATGTTACTTTGAAATATTCTCACAAAATGTATGAAATGGAGTAAAATATGGTTTACATTTCTTCCATTTGCATGTGTAAATGTGGTATTTACCCACCAAAATAACCATGTCCACTATGTCAGAAAAAAGGGTAATTCAATATATTCTCAAAAAACTGTGTATTTTCTAAAAGTAAGGGATAAATATTATTATTTTTCGCTGAAAACTAATTGAAAACATCCAAACGTATCACAGCAGTAAAGGGGTGTTCAAGAGTTGCAGGAATGGAAGAACAAACTAAAATCTCTTCTGTAAAAATGTCACACTGGAAATGTTCTAAACAGGAATTTGTATGACCGCATTCATTTGAATTACTGTAAATATAATAACAATACTCATTATAAACACAAAATAATAATAATCAACTTTAATATTCAGTGAGGACAATTAGACTACGTTTTATTTAATGGGGGGCGGTGAGAGACCTGAATAATGGGTAGGGGGCGCTGGCCCAAAAAAGGTTGAGAACCACTGGTTTACGTGAACTTGAATTTAAACTATGGAACAGCTGCAGAACACTTAATATAGTGCACAAGAACTTTGTGGTGCTTTATAATGTTTTTGTGCCTTTCATAGGGCTCAACAATAACAGAATAGTATACGCACAAAATCGAATTTGGAAAATGCCAGGATCGGAGCTGATACCGATACTGAGTATCAGATCGATGCATCCCTATATTCAAGTAGAAAGCAGTTATTTTAAATAGTAAAAATATTTCACAATATTACTGCTTTTGCTGTGTTGGAACAAATAAATGCAGGCTTGGTGGGCAGAAGAGACTTCTTTAAAAAAACAGATTGCATCTTCTTTTTTGATGGCATTTTGATAGTCCTCAGACCATAACTTGGATTAAAATGCATATTAAACAGGGTTCCCATGGGTCATGGAATTTCTGGAATATCATGGAATTTTAAAAGGTCTATTCCAGTCATTGAAAGTCAGGGAATTTAATATTTTTTTGGTCCAAGTCATGGAATATCAGGGATTTTTTTTTTATTTGTGGCTTTAAATTTTAGTTTCCATTTATCAAAATGTAATTTTACTATACTGTTTATTTTTTAATCACATTGTTTTACACGTTTTGCCTATTGTTATGGTTAAGCTATTTTTCAGTGCCATTTTATTCCCTTCAACTGGCAATCACTGCAGTGCCTGATAACTAATGCAAACATGTCTGGAAAATGTACATTTCAAGACCTTTGGCTACAAAATGACCACTTCAAACACTGGGTGTGAAAAGTAGCCGATCGAAAAGCAAAAACTAAATGTGAAGAAAACTGAATGATGAACTTGATTACAAACAGAAAATCTGTTTAACCCCTGAACTCATAAAAAATAATAATAAATAAAAATTTCTGTAGAAATAGTACAGAAAAACCCTGTTTCCACCACTAAATAAAACATTTAAAAAGTTTATTGCGACTTATCTCACAATTTTGACTTATTTTCTTACAATTGCATGATACAAACTCACATTTCTGACTTTTTTTACTCTTTTAGAATTGTTAGACATAAACTCACAATTCTGAGAAATAAAGTCAGAATTGTGAGATGAAAAGTTGCAATTGTGACTTTAAAAAAGTCTGAACTGCATGATATAAACTCACAATTGAGAGTTAAGTCAGAATTGTGTGAAATAAACTCGCAATTCTGTGAACATAGTATATTTTCTCCTCAAAAATTAGATTATATCTCACAATTCTGAGAAAAAAGGCAGAATTGCAAGATACAAACTCGCAATTGCAAGAAAAATGTCAGAATTGTGAGATAAAAAGTCTCAATTGCAAGTTAAGTCAGAATTGCGTGATGAAAACTTGCAGTTCTGTGAACATATCAGTATATTTTCTCCTCAGAAATGAGTTTATATCTCACAATTCAGAGAGAAAAAGTCAGAATTGCAAGATACTAACTCGCAACTGCAAGAAAAAAATCAGAATTGTGAGATAAAAAGTCTCAATTGCGAGTTAAGTCAGAGTTGTGTGATATAATTCTGTTGTGTAATTGATTCTGTGAACATATCAGTATTTTTTCTCCTCAGAAATTAGTTTATATCTCACAATTCTGAGAGAAAATGTCAGAATTGCAAGATACTAACTCGCAACTGCAAGAAAAAAATCAGAATTGTGAGATAAAAAGTCTCAATTGCGAGTTAAGTCAGAATTGCGTGATGAAAACTCGCAATTCTGTGAACATATCAGTATTTTTCTCCTCAGAAATGAGTTTATATCTCACAATTCTGAGAAAAAAGGCAGAATTGCAAGATACAAACTCGCAATTGCAAGAAAAATGTCAGAATTGTGAGATAAAAAGTCTCAATTGCAAGTTAAGTCAGAATTGCGTGATGAAAACTCGCAATTCTGTGAACATATCAGTATATTTTCTCCTCAGAAATTAGTTTATTTCTCACAGTTCTAAGAAACAAAGTCAGAATTGCAAGAAAAAAATCTGAATTGTGAGCTTTATCTTTATTTTTTTTGTGGCAGAAACAGGCTTCCATAGTTTTGTACTAAAAACGTCTGTGAACAAGTAAATAAAGCTTGCAAATGGATGGATCTGTTCATTATAGGTCATGGAAATTCAGCTTTTTAGTCAGTGAAAGTCAGGGAATTTGACATTTCTGACTTTTTTCTCAGAATTGTGAGATATAAACATGCAATTTTGAGAAATAAAGTCATGATTTAGAGATAAAAAGTTGCAATTGTGACTTATAAAGTCAGAATTGCATGATATAAATCCTCAGTTGAGAGTTAAGAATTGTGTGAAATAAACTCGCAATTCTGTGAACATAGTATGTTTTCTCCTCAAAAATTAGTTTATATCTCACAATTCTGAGAGAAAAAAGTCAGAATTGCAAGATACTAACTCACAACTGCAAGAAAAAAATCTGAATTGTGAGACAAAAAGTCGCAATTGCAAGTTAAGTCAGAATTACGTGATGAAAACTTGCAATTCTGTGAACATATCAGTGTATTTTCTCCTCAGAAATGAGTTTATATCTCTAAGAAACAAAGTCAGAATTGCAAGATACAAATTTACAATTGCAAGGAAAAAAATCTGAATTGCGAGTTTTATCTAAATTTTTTTAGTGGCAGAAATAGTTTTGTACTAAAACTGTCTGTAAACCAGTAAATAAAGCTTGCAAATGGATGGATCTGTTCATTATAGATGATGGAAATTCAGCTTTTTAGTCAGGGAAAGTGGGAACCCTGATTAAAAAAAGATAATCCAAATGAGAAGGATGAAACCTCACTCTGTTGGTGTCTCTTAGGGAGAAGTTCTGGCGTGTGGGTAATAAGGAGCGAGACGGAGAGTTCGGGGCGTGTTTTCTCTCTCAGGCTCCTGCAGGTCAGCGGGGTCAGGCGCTGCTGTACTGCGCTCGGCCCGGATCCCGCATATGGGAGGCCAGTTTCAATGGAGAGGTCCTGAGCACACACCAGTTCAAACAGCTGCTGGCCTGCCCACCGCTGCCCCTCGTCTCTTACAAGTGAGTGTTTGTGTGTTTAACTCTAACCTGTGACCTTATTAGTGTTTGTTGATTTGCCTCTTAGTTCTGTGTCTCATTCTGTATCTGCATTTTTACCGTGTTTTGCGTTCAGGAACGAGCCACATTTCAATCCCGCACAGACGAGTCCACAGTCTCTGGCTTTCCCAAGACTCCTTCAGTTTGGGTAAGCACTCCCTGCACTATCATCTACAGCACAAGACCTTTAGTAAAGACATAGACTTTCATAGCTGCTATTATGACTCTGACGATAAGGTCTTGGGTTAGAAAGGGTTTTAGGGTTAATGTTTGACTTGATATATTGTGTGTGTGTTTCTTAGTGATCAAAACCTTCTCACCTGGACCGATTCGGCCATCTACATCTTCACGCCTCACAGCGGTCAGGTTCTGCTGTGGACAGAGGTCAAAGGTAAGAGGTCATTGTTTAAATATGAAACCTCTCATTGCACAAAAATAGATTTACTCAAACAAAAATATACGAAGAGGTTGAAATGTATACCAGTGCCGTTTGAATTTTTTTTTTTTAAATAAAAAGTTTCTTTTCAGTTATTTCACTTTAATGGCAATGAAAATAATATATTAATTGCCATTGCCATATATTTATATTGATATTTTTGTACAAATATTTTATGATATTAAATCTCTATCTGTCAAAATATTTAATATATAATTAGCATAATTGCACAATAATGCCATAATCATATAAAATAAACATAACATAACATTAACATAAAATAAATATATTTTAACAATATATTTTCAAAACAACAGTACAATTGAATTTTTCTATTTTTATAAAATGTAACATATATTTAATAGCTATCTATATAAAAATATTTTATTATATATATATATATATATATATATATATATATATATATATATTTAATATATTTTATTATTTTTATATTGTGCATATATACATATATATGTATATGTGTGTGTGTAACAAGTGTAATATATACACATAAGTTTAACAATATCTGCAAAAATAAAATGCACATTTTACAGATCTTTGTCTTCCTAAAATATTTAAAATATAATTAGAAAATAATAATAATATAAAATTAACATAATTAGCATAAAAGGTGAAACATATTTTAACAATATATTTTCAAAACAACAATATAATTTAATTTACTTTATATTTTTATAAAGTTTAACATATTTAATATTGTATGTGTGTGAGTGTATGTATGTGTGTATATGTGTGTATATTCAGTGTCACAGATGGAGTTTTGGTTCCTTGCCACTGTCGCCTATGGCTTGCTCAGTTGGGGAAATATATATATATATAAAATATAAAACTAATTACTTTTATTTAAAATATATTTCTTTCTATTTTTTAGCTAGTTATATAAGAAGTAATATTTTATATATATATAGTTATTTTTATTTGTGTGTGCGTGTGTATATTTATATTCTGCTTTTACATATATATTAGCTGTCTATATAATCTAGAATATTTTGTATAGATGTATATTTAAAAAAATAATATATATATATATATATATATATATATATATATATATATATATGTGTATATATATATATGTGTATATAAGTTAGGCTTATATTTTATTATTTAATATATATGCACATACATAAATGTGTAACAATAACTTCATAAAAATAAAATAAACTTTTTATATATTTTTGAGAAAAATATTTTATGTGATTTTACTGTTATTACAGCTCATGGACCTGTATCTGTCTTTTTCTCTCTATAGATGTGGTGGAGATTTCGGTTTTCCGTAATGAGCTGTTTTGTCTCTATGGTGACGGGCGTCTGTCTCACCTGTCGCTGATGTCACCTGAGCGCTGTGTGGAGCGTCTGATGAAGAGGGAGAACTGGACGGTTTCTGCCACTGTCTGCTGCATGTTTCAGCACGCTATTATTACATCCAGGGTGAACATACTAACATTACCACAAACACATTTAGTATGCATACTGCATATTCCTTCACATACTATTTCAAGAAAAAAGCAGTATGCATTAAATATTACATTAGTGCTGCATTCTAAATATAGTCTCTGTTTTGCATTGCTCATTAGGCCAGGAAGTCCCTTCCCATTGATCGCCTGGAGCAGCTCAAATCTCAGCTAAACTCCGCCTCCCAGCAGCAGCTGATTGGTCAACTGGAGGAAGTAATCAGCAAACTGGAGCCACTGGACTCCGCCTGCAGCAGCCGCAGGAGCAGCATTTCCTCACACGTGAGTCCAAAAACACACAGCCGCATATATATATATATATATAGTTAAAGAAAAAGATATTAGCCCTTTATAAAATATTTCATTATTTTTCAAATAACTCCCAAGTGTTGTTTAACAGAAAGATGATTTTATCAACACAGCATTTTTAAACATAATACTTTATTCAGGAAGCTTTTAGGGTTTGTAATAGAAATAGAAAAATGTATAACCAAGAATTATAAAAAGTCTACTGGTCAAAATGATTATCCCTCTGATGTTAATAGTCAACAGTGTCTCCCTTTTGCTTGATAACAGTCTTTAGTCGCTTGCTGTAGTTCTCCACAAGTTTCAAGCATGTCTCCTGAGGAATGGCAGCCCATTCTTCCTCAGCAAATCTCTCAAGCTCCTCCAGATTTGTTGGTCTTCTGGCACAAACTCTGGACTTTAGTGTGCCCCACAGATTTTCTATTGGATTCGAGTCTGGGCTTTGTGCAGGCCAGTCCAGGACACTCACTTTGCTCATTTGGAGGTATTTCTTCATCAGAAGTGAGGTGTGCTTTGGGTCGTTATCATGCTGAAAGACAAAATGTGGACCCAAACCAAGTTTTCTTGCAGACTGTCTGAGGTTGTGTTTCAAAATTTTCTTATAGACTTCCTTTTTTTTGTTTCCTTCCAAACGCACTGAAACATCCCACAGCATTATACTGCCACCACCATGTTTCACTGTGGGAACGCTGTTCTTCTTTCTCCAAACATAGGCAACATCTCTATGGCCAAAAAGCTCTAGTTTTGTCTCATCTGACCAAAGGACACGTTTCCAGTGTGCATCACATTCCCCCAGGTTGTCCTTAGCAAACTTCATTCTAGCTTGGAGGTGTCTCTTCTTCAGAAGTGGAGTGTTTCTTGGTCGGCAACCTCACAGTTCATTCCTGTGCAGGGCTCTAGTGACTGTCTTTGTTGAGACATCAATTCCAGTCTTGTCTAGGTCATTCACTAGTGTCTTGGCAGTTGTTCTTGGGTCTATAGAAACCTCTCTCACTAGTTTTCTTTCCAAAGTTTTTGAAATCTTTGGCCCGTCTTGTTCTCCACTGTGTTGGTCTCTTTAAACTTCTTGATAATGCATCTCACTGCAGTTCTTGACACTTGAAAATGCTTTGATAAACGTGTGTATCATTCTCCATCTTTATGAGCATTAACAATTCTTTCTCTCAAGTCCAAACTAATGTCTTTTGTCTTTGCCATGATGACAGCGCATATTATTTCACTAGTGTTTCGCAAGATACTAATCCTCAGCTTAAAGAGACATTTAAAGGCTTAATTAGGTTAATCAGGCAAATGAGGTTAATTTGGCAAGTCATTGGACAGCAGTGGTTTGTTCTATAGATAATCAAACTAATCATTTCTTAAGGGGGCTAATAATATTGACCTTAGCCGTTTTTTTATTTATTTGTTTTTTAATTCTTTTATTCAAGCAACTATAAGAAATCAGACTTTCTCTAGAAGAAAAAAATAATAGGAAATAATGTGAAAACATTCTCTTGCTCTGTTAAACATCACTTGGGAAATATAAAAAAAAAAATTTACAATTTCACTGGGGGCTAATAATTTTGTCTTATGTAGACGCATGTTTTCGAAATGAAATCGACTCTTCCTGTCATGCACAGGAGAGCTTCAACGTTCTGGACTGCGGCATCTACCGCGTCATCAGCCGAAGAGGCAGCCAATCAGACGATGACGCCAACTCCCTCGCCAACCAATCGATGCTCGAGGAGGAGCGGCTGAAGGAGTTCAGTTTCACAGAGGAGGAGCAGGCGGAGAACGGTGAGACTGAGAGAGAGTCACAGGAAAACGGAGAGAGCGATTTCAAACCTAAAAGCAAGTTAGCAGCTTCCGGCTCTCTCACTCGGAATTATGTGTTCTGATACAGGAAGCACTGCACTCACCGTTTATTACTGATCCGCAAGTGTGGAAGCTTGTTTATGCCATGGAATAAAAAAACTAAAACCGCTTTGCCGCTTTTTATCTCACAGTTTTTCTCAGAATTGCAAGATTGAAGTTAAAAGTTTACATACACCCAATATTTTTTCCCCCCAAAATAATAGGGATCATACAAAATGCATTTTATTTTTTATTTAGTGCTGAACCGAATAAGATATTCCATAATGTCTCATAATATTTTTTGGTTTAGTGATAGTTGTTCATGAGTCCCTTGTTTGTCCTGAACAGTTCAACTGTCTGCTGTTCTTCAGAAAAATCCTTCTTCTTTGGTTTTCCAGCATTTTTGTGTATTTGAACCCTTTCCAGCAATGATTTTGAGATCCATCTTTTCACACTGAGGACAACTGAGAGACTCATATGCAACTATTACAGAAGGTTCAAACACTCACTGATGCTCCAGAAGGAAAAAACATGCATTAAGAGCCGGGGGTGAAAACTTTTGAACAGAATGGAGATGTGTACATTTTTCTTATTTTGGCTAAATATTATATTTTTTCATTAAGTACTGCTCTTCAGAAGCTACAGAAGATACTTACATGTTTCCCAGAAGTCAAAATTAGTTAAATTTACCCAGATCATCAAATTCCAAAAGTTTTCACCCCCGGCTCTTAATGCATGTTTTTTTCCTTCTGGAGCATCAGTGAGTGTTTGAACCTTCTGTAATAGTTGCATATGAGTCTCTCAGTTGTCCTCAGTGTGAAAAGATGGATCTCAAAATCACACAGTCATCAAGGGCATGTAAACTTTTGAAAATATTATATATTATATAGATCTGTAATAAATACAAATGCGCAAAAATGTTGATAAACCCCAAAAAATTGTGGGACCTGAAGGATTTTTCTGAAGAACAGCAGGCAGTTTAACATGCATCTTGTATGATCTCTCTTATTTTGCTAAAATAATTAACATTTTGCAGAAACTCTCAGAATTGTTCATTTACAAACTCACAATTGTGATTCATATATTTGCAGAAATGTGAGAGAATTTTCTCAAAAAATCTTGTATTGAAAACAGCCTTCCATAAGAAAGATTTTCTTCAACACATACAATTATTTAGCATATAAAAAAACTACGCAGAATGTGTATTGAAGGAGAAAAACGTATATAATTATATACTTGAATTATAATTTTATTATTATAATTTTATTTACTTGAACAATTTAAGAGGGATCAGCCAAAAATGACTTTTCTTTCGTCCATTTGCGGCAACATGCAATGCAGAAATTGAGGACTGTGAGACTAGGGATGTGTATAAAAACAGTAAATAAGTTTAATTCCAAAAGCAAAAATTCTACAGTTAGCAGCTGGTTATAATAAAAAAAATACAATTTATCATTTTAAATATTGTACTTTTTTTATGTATAGTTTTCTAGTAGTAATTGTATGTCAGTGTGTTGTATGTCAAACATCATGCAATAAAATACACTAAAACATCAATCATTTCTCTGGTGTTCTGGTTGTCATTATCTGCTTTATTCTGTGCTCTGGCGTCTCCTGACTTAATTCTCTGTCTCTTTCCGATCACCCCTCTATCATTTGGTCTCCTCCTTTTGCAATCCCGAAGACTGTCAGTCTGTGCGCGGAGAGGGCGACAGGTCAGACCTCAGCTTGCAGTTTCTGCCGCTGCCTTTCCGCCCAAAG
The DNA here is from genome assembly GCA_033026305.1 of Cirrhinus molitorella. Taxonomy (NCBI): domain Eukaryota; kingdom Metazoa; phylum Chordata; class Actinopteri; order Cypriniformes; family Cyprinidae; genus Cirrhinus; species Cirrhinus molitorella. The sequence goes on along the minus strand of CM065141.1, from coordinate 32,067,026 downwards.
CCCCCACGAGTGGCCCTGCAGGCTGTTCGAGACAGGTACACACGCACTCATACAGCTGTCCCTAAAAACGCTGGTAATTTCACTTCCTCTTACATTTAAGGCCAGACCCAGTTTGCTTTGCTCTGATTGGCTTGATCACGAGGAAGTAAAACTCAAAAACTTATTTTAACGCTTATTAAAGTGCAGCTGCTGATACGTGGGTTATTTTTAAAACGCTAGCTTCCTGTTTCATGGTAGTGTCATCATATAACTTTGTCTCATTGTCTCACTTTATGCTGTTGGGTGTTATTGTTAAGGCGGCAAGCTATTTCTGCTCTGTTTTCTTTATGCAAAATCAGCGGCTTTTATTTCCCTATATTTCGGACTCTCATTGCTGATCTCAGTTCTTTTTGTTTTTTTTTTGTGAATGTGTGTATCTCAGTGTCTCCAGCTTTATGAAGAAGACCACCGAGAAGATCAACACGCTTCAGATGAACGCAGACCTGTGGCCTCGGCCTGACCTCAGGGAAGGGGTTCAAGGGGAGGTCGCAGCCACGGTGACCCCTCTTCCAGAAGAAGTCGAGCATGAGTGAGTCTGGTTTACTTTTGATGTTTTCTGACTGCTGCTGTTGGTGTTTTGTATATTCACTTATCGATTGTCTTTCTCTAAGATTGACCGCTGAGCAGTCCAGCTCAGAGACTGAGCTGCAGGAGTTGAGGGCCGCCACAAAGAAAGCCACGTGAGTTTAAAGGAGCCAAGCTTCCTACTGTTGCATACGTGGGAAATTGTCCAAAAGCTGCTTTTTTGTTATCAGTATACACTACCATTCAAAAGTCTGGGGTCAGTATGATTTATTTTGGAAAGTAATTAATACTTTTTATTCAGAAAGGATGCATCAAATTGATCAAAAGTGACAGTTTTATAGTATATATATTTATATAAATGTTTCTTGAGCAGCAAATCGATCATATTCTGAAGGATCATGTGACTCTGAAGACTGTAATAATGATACTGAAAATTCAGCTTTGTATCACAGAAATATTTTTAAAATATATTTAAATAGAAAACAGGTATTTTGAGTCATAATAATATTTCACAATATTATCGATTTTACAGTGATCTTTTGATCAAATAAATGCAGGATTGGTGAGCATTAGAGGCTTCATTCAAAAACATTTTAAAATCTTACCAACCTCAAACTTTTAAATGGTAGTTTAGTCAATAAGTTTTATGTTAAAATACAGTACCAGTCAAAAGTTTATGATGTTTTTTTTTTAAGAAGTCTCTTCTGCTCACCAAGCCTGTAATTATTTAATCCAAAGTACAGCAAAAACAGTACAATTTTAAAATAGTATTACTATTTAAAATAAAAATATATTTTATTAAATATATTATGTAATTTATTCCTGTGATTTATTTATTTTTATTTTTTAGCATCATTACTCCAGTCATATGTTCCTTCAGAAATCTTTCTAATATTCTGATTTGCTGAAAACAGCAGAGTATAACTTTTGTTAAGTTTCTTTGATGAATAGAAAGTTCCAAAGAACAGTGTTTATCCGAAATAGAAATCTTTTGTAATATTATAAATGTCTTTATCAATTTAATGCATCCTTGATAAGTATTCATTTCTATTTCTTTCCACCAAAATAAGAAACAATCCTGACTCCAAGCTTTTGAATGGTAGTGTATGTTACAAAAGCTTTTTATTTCAAATAAATGCTGATCTTTGGATCGTTCTATTCATCAAAGTGTCCTGAAGAAATACTCAACTGTTTTAAATATTAATAAAAATAATAATAATAAATGTTTCTTGAGCAGCAAATCAGCATATTAGAATGATTTCTGAAGGATCATGTGACACTAAAGACCGGAGTAATGATGCTGAAAATTCAGCTTTGCATCACAGAAATTTTAAAGTATATTCAAATAGAAAGCAGTTATTTTAAATAGTAAAAACATTGCAAAATATTCCTGCTTTTGCTGTATTTTGAAACAAAAAAATGCAGGCTTGGTGAGCAGAAGAGACTTCTTTAAAAAAACATTAAAAATGTATAAGAAATTCAGCATTTATTATGTTGTGTTTAGCCTTTTCTTGTTCATTTTAAAAGCCTTCAGTGTGACAGATGTTTTTTGTGAGGTACATATATTTAAACTTTGTCTTTTCAAATAGTGTCATACTGCTTGAAGTTACTACTTAATCACTGTAGTTGCTTTTCCTGCTCTTTATGTTCCTCTGCAGCTCTCAAATCCAGGACCCCATGGTGTTACTGGACCCTGTCTGTCTCAGCAGTGTGCTTCAAGAGTGGGCTCCGGTTCTCGAGAGGGTCCTGGGTCCAGAGGATCACATCAGACCTGAAGAAATAACAGCTCAAGAGGAGAAGACCCTGGAGGAGGAAGAGCTTGTTTCATCAATATCCTGCTGCGTTGTGGTTCAGCCGGATATCTACTCCGCTAACCTGGATGAATCCGCTAACCTGGATGAATCCGCAACCCTCGCCGAAGAAGAGGACCTTGGACCTTGTTCCACCGGCCCAGTCAGAGCGCCGTTCCCCCCTCTGGCGAACCACGTCGAACTTATACAGCTGTTTTCTCCCAAACCTCTGCCTCCTGACCTGCAGGCTGAGCTCTCGCAGCTGGTCTGTCTCTATCTGGAGATGGGCTGTCCTGGCAGAGGAGGCCTCGAAAGCGTGTGTGTGTTCCTCAGGAGGTACTTCTTCCTGTTGGACCAGGAGAGAGTGAGGAAGATGTGTGTGCTGCGATACAGAGAGCACCGTGAGGTGATGAAGGCCTATATTGCTGGCATGCTGGGTAAGTTTTTACATCAGTGTGTTTTAACTGTAATAATGTATGCATTCAGGTTTTTCTGGGAAGTTTGTATTTACAAGTTGGCAAGTCTGGTGTGATCAAGTCACTCTAGTCAGTGGGGTATTATCATTCAGCTAAAACTGAAACTACAATTAAAGGGAACCCTGGGTATTAAAACTTGTAATATAAGGTAAATGTCTCTTACTGAAATATGTAGCAGAAAACAAATGAAAGATTTACATTTTTTTAAAAATCCACATTGTTTTATATATCAGGGGTGTCCGCAGGTCCTTAAAGTCTTAAAATGTCTTAAATAACATTTTACTAATAAAAGGCCTTAAGTTCTTAAAATGTCTTAACATTTTACTAATAAAAGGCCTTAAAAGTTCTTAAAATGTCTTAATGTTTTACTAATAAAAGGCCTTAAAAATTCTTAAATAACGTTTTACCAATAAAAGGCCTTAAAAATTCTTAATGTCTTAACGTTTTAACAATAAAAGGCCTTAAAAATTCTTAATGTCTTAACGTTTTACTAATAAAAGGCCTTAAAAATTCTTAAAATGTCTTAACGTTTCCCAATAAAAGGCCTTAAATAACGTTTTAACAATAAAAGGCCTTCAAAATTCTTAAAATGTCTTAACGTTTCCCAATAAAAGGCCTTAAATAACGTTTTAACAATAAAAGGCCTTAAAAATTCTTAAAATGTCTTAACGTTTCCCAATAAAAGGCCTTAAATAACGTTTTAACAATAAAAGGCCTTAAAAATTCTTAAAATGTCTTAACGTTTCCCAATAAAAGGCCTTAAATAACGTTTAAACAATAAAAGGCCTTCAAAATTCTTAAAATGTCTTAACGTTTCCCAATAAAAGGTCTTAAATAACGTTTTACCAATAAAAAAACCTTAAAAATTCTTAAAATATCTTAACGCTTCCCAATAAAAGGCCTTAAATAACGTTTTAACAATAAAAGGCCTTAAAAATTCTTAATGTCTTAACGTTTCCCAATAAAAGGCCTTAAATAACGTTTTACCAATAAAAGGCCTTAAAAATTCTTAATGTCTTAACGTTTCCCAATAAAAGGCCTTAAATAACGTTTTAACAATAAAAGGCCTTCAAAATTCTTAAAATGTCTTAACGTTTCCCAATAAAAGGCCTTAAATAACGTTTTAACAATAAAAGGCCTTCAAAATTCTTAAAATATCTTAACGTTTTAACAATAAAAGGCCTTAAAAATTCTTAATGTCTTAACGTTTTACTAATAAAAGGCCTTCAAAATTCTTAAAATGTCTTAACGTTTCCCAATAAAAGGTCTTAAATAACGTTTTAACAATAAAAGGCCTTTAAAATTCTTAAAATGTCTTAACGTTTCCCAATAAAAGGCCTTAAATAACGTTTTAACAATAAAAGGCCTTCAAAATTCTTAAAATGTCTTAACGTTTCCCAATAAAAGGCCTTAAATAACGTTTTAACAATAAAAGGCCTTAAAAATTCTTAAAATGTCTTAACGTTTCCCAATAAAAGGCCTTAAATAACGTTTTAACAATAAAAGGCCTTAAAAATTCTTAAAATGTCTTAACGTTTCCCAATAAAAGGCCTTAAATAACGTTTAAACAATAAAAGGCCTTCAAAATTCTTAAAATGTCTTAACGTTTCCCAATAAAAGGTCTTAAATAACGTTTTACCAATAAAAAAACCTTAAAAATTCTTAAAATATCTTAACGCTTCCCAATAAAAGGCCTTAAATAACGTTTTAACAATAAAAGGCCTTAAAAATTCTTAATGTCTTAACGTTTCCCAATAAAAGGCCTTAAATAACGTTTTACCAATAAAAGGCCTTAAAAATTCTTAATGTCTTAACGTTTTACTAATAAAAGGCCTTAAAAATTCTTAAAATGTCTTAACGTTTCCCAATAAAAGGCCTTAAATAACGTTTTAACAATAAAAGGCCTTCAAAATTCTTAAAATGTCTTAACGTTTCCCAATAAAAGGCCTTAAATAACGTTTTAACAATAAAAGGCCTTAAAAATTCTTAAAATGTCTTAACGTTTCCCAATAAAAGGCCTTAAATAACGTTTTAACAATAAAAGGCCTTAAAAATTCTTAAAATGTCTTAACGTTTCCCAATAAAAGGCCTTAAATAACGTTTAAACAATAAAAGGCCTTCAAAATTCTTAAAATGTCTTAACGTTTCCCAATAAAAGGTCTTAAATAACGTTTTACCAATAAAAAAACCTTAAAAATTCTTAAAATATCTTAACGCTTCCCAATAAAAGGCCTTAAATAACGTTTTAACAATAAAAGGCCTTAAAAATTCTTAATGTCTTAACGTTTCCCAATAAAAGGCCTTAAATAACGTTTTACCAATAAAAGGCCTTAAAAATTCTTAATGTCTTAACGTTTCCCAATAAAAGGCCTTAAATAACGTTTTAACAATAAAAGGCCTTCAAAATTCTTAAAATGTCTTAACGTTTCCCAATAAAAGGCCTTAAATAACGTTTTAACAATAAAAGGCCTTCAAAATTCTTAAAATATCTTAACGTTTTAACAATAAAAGGCCTTAAAAATTCTTAATGTCTTAACGTTTTACTAATAAAAGGCCTTCAAAATTCTTAAAATGTCTTAACGTTTCCCAATAAAAGGTCTTAAATAACGTTTTAACAATAAAAGGCCTTTAAAATTCTTAAAATGTCTTAACGTTTCCCAATAAAAGGCCTTAAATAACGTTTTAACAATAAAAGGCCTTCAAAATTCTTAAAATGTCTTAACGTTTCCCAATAAAAGGTCTTAAATAACGTTTTAACAATAAAAGGCCTTAAAAAGTCTTAAAATGTTTTAAATTCAGATTCAATGGGTCTTAAATATAATTTGGCCACGTTGATGCTAAAATATCTGCAGTCTGACAGACTTAATGACTGTTTACAATCATTGGACAGACCGAAAATGGACCCAAAAATATAATAATTATAAAATAAAAATAAATAACCAGTGAAGCATCGAGACGCAAGAATGATTCTTCTTATTTTAATACATTCAACGTAAACAGCGTTTGATAATGTGTAGTGTACTTCTGGTATCAATATTGCGCTTAAGACTGCTAAATAGTAATATATTTCCTGACACAGTTTAATGTTAAACTATACTTTTATTTTGACGAGTTGCTGTGAGGAACTCCATTCAAACTGAATGGTAAAAGGCTAATGAAGTGACTCTCAGAGCAGCTGGAGATGATATTGTGTGTTCATATCGTCATATATAGAGAAAACACTGCACAGTGCTTTATTATGTGCAGTAAACAAAACAGTGCGCCGCACCATCCCACATTCATTGATTCATTGATTAATTGCGGGAATCATGGCGCCTTTACATGATGTCAAAATCTTCTGCAGATTTGTAGTATTACTATAGCATTTCACCTGAGCATTGCAAATCACACTTCTAGGAAAATAAGAGGGTGACATCTAGTGGAGAAGACCAGTGATAAGATTCATATCTTAATCATATCTCATTCTATGTTAATCATATCTTATTTTAAATGTTTGCAGAAATAAATACAGAATCGATTTTGAGAATCAATATCAAATAGGCGTCATTTAAAAAAAACGATTAATTGAAAAATCGTTTTTTTCCCCCAGCCTTAGAAAGATGCATGTGGACGAATAAAAAAACCTGTGTCTTTGTTCTCTCCACTTAAGCCCTGATGCCTTTGAGGCTTTTAGTCGACCACAGCTGCTGACAGAGCTTACAAACCATCTGCCATCCTGGCAGGATGTAAACATGCTGAAGCTCATCATGACGCCGCATCCACTGATGGAGTTTCTTAGTGTGGATTTCACTCGATATCCCAGGCGTTTAGACTCCTTGTGAGGGAAAATTTATGGTATGCCATTTGGTTTAAGCCTGTGCTTCTGTAAGCTCTTTCCTTCACACTTCAAGTAAGCAATAAGGTACTCCAGGCCTTGCTGTATCGTGAATACAATAACAACGGCCTTCAGCCGTGATTTATTCACGATACAGCAAGGCCTCGAGTACCTTATTGCTTTTATAAAACGGTTACCACACAATGCAGATATTAAAAATATGTATTTATGTTTTCATTAAGTAAAATCATTAAGCCTAAATAAGCATAAATAGTCTCTAACTGCAACCGAATGTTCTTATACGTCATTTCATGGAACTCAAATACAAACAGGCTAGGAACAGTTCAAAAACATTTGACTGACACTGTAAGTAAAAAACAAGCACAAATTATAGTGGCCTTCACTATAAACATTATAAACGGCCAGCCTAATTATTGAAGTGAAACTGAACGTTGCTGGTAAATGCGCAATGCAAACTCACTTGCCTTTCATATTCGTCGACAATCTGTTTTGCACTTGTCCAACAAATGAACACTTTCACATTTTTAAAAACAGCAACATTTTACAAATGTGCCAGTTTTACAGGGTGTATATTTTGATTTTTATTTTGTATCTGAGCTGTGCGGTTTGGATGCCGTCAAGAATGACTAGGCGCTTATGTTTAACGAAGCGTAAAAAAGCGAAAGCCGCTGTATACCACACTAAATGCTACATCTATTGGATTTTACTGATATTGCGTCAAATTAGCCAGTTTATTCCAATTGCCTCACGGGCCGGATGAAAACGCCTGGCGAGCCGTAGTTTGCCCACCTCTGGTTTAGGTATTGTTTTCGTTATTATAAAATGATTGAAATCAGTAATCAGTAATAATTAGTACTTTTTCCACTCGCTCTCCTTCCCTGGCGCGCTCTCGCGTGTGAACAGCAGCATCCCAGATGCGGGACACAGAGCGGGCGCATCAGCCGCAATCATCAAACATATTTCAAAGACAGTCATGATTTTGGCTAATGCAGGACACTGAATGACGCGCATCGGAGGGTATTAGAAGCGGATATACGCAAAGCCGCCTGATAAACAAGTTAAAGCTCATTGTGCCATACTTGAGACCATTTTCTTCTGTTTAAATGTTGAATGAGTCTGGCATGAGTTCTCGGTTCCCCTCTTTTTCTCTAAGTCGGAAATGTAACTGCACATCAAACCAGACTTTGTTTACGAGTACTTCAGGTGTGTTGGATCAGTTTAATGGTGCCGTCCTTAGCAGAAATGGGTGTGTATTTCCAAATTGTTAATCAAACCACTCATCTAACGTCATATAAATCAAAATTTACTTGAAACATTTTAGCCTGTTAGCTCTTATTGCTTTCTTCTAATAAGAACTAATATACGTTTATGTTGCTAAGGGTGGTTGCTAAGGGTGCTGCGCAGTGATACTAAGAACCATTGGGTGGAACGGTCATAGCCCTGCTGTATCCTGAATACAACACAGCTGCTGACCAATCAGAATCCAGGAATGGAACTAACCGTTTTATAAAATGTTTAAAACTATGTGGATTTTTTTAAATAACGTAAATCTTTCATGGGTTTTTCACTACATATTTCAGTAAGAGACATTATTTACATTATATTAAGCCATAACACCTGGCTAATTAGCTAAATTTCTTTTAAAAAATTCTGTGCTAACATGTTCAACAGTGCAGTTCTGTTAGTATTAATTCTCCTAACATTCTGCGGGGTGTTCTAGAGTTTACTCAGGCCAGTAAAGTGGTGGAGGTGATTCAGAAGGGTGACCTGCTGAAGTCTCTGCGCAGTCTGAGAGAACTTCAGCCCTGGAACGCACCTCTGCTCCTCTCACACCTCTACAGGTGAGTTTAGTGTGCTTGGGGCTGCATGATTTGAGAAATATTTCATATTGCGATTATTGAGGTCAATATTGCGATTGCGATTATAATAAATGGTATTGTTAGTCAACTTGATGGGTTTTTAAGGAAAGTGCACACAGAGGATAGTAATAATGCTGAAATGTCTATTTGCAAAACTAAAAATGGTTTCAAAATAATTTTTACAAAATTAAATAATATTTGCATTAACCCTTAAGGCCAATTCACACCGCACCGACAAACGCCAACAGAATCAGCTGTCATGTTCACACTGCCCCAACAAACTTCGAGTCACAGAGAGTCAAATAACACCATGTCTACACTGGACGAGACAGTCGCGTCGCACCGCATCCGGTTTAGACAGCGTCACTGATTATATTCAATAGAACTCTATTGTATTTTGTCGCGTCGTGCCGAGCTGCTCGTTTCTGCTGCAGTGGCGGATGCATCTCCACAGATACGACTCGACATGGACGAACCTCTCTACAGCCAGCAGACGTGCAAACTTCCGAAAATGAAACAAAGTTTGACGTCGCATACAGCCAGGCAGTAACTGGAGAATTGGGCTTAATTTCGTAAAAACCTGCATCTTTTATTTTCTTAAGGTATTGCACACAACAGGATGAAACACAATAGCAACAACTTATATTTAACCAACAAAAAATGCTTCAAACGTTTTTCTAAATTAACTTTATAAAAAACGAAACAAAATATAATCACTTTGCCATTGCATAGCCTACAAAACGTAACTATTTTTTATAGGGGCTCTAGTTGGAATCCGGACAGCGCTATCGGAGGGAAGAATAACAGGCCTGGCGCAATGCAACAGAGAATTAAATAATTAGAACTATTATTATTATTATAGGCTAGTTTTAATTAAACACAACACAAATCACATTTTGAAGTAATTCATTAACAAAATTAAAAGTTAATTTAATTTCTAATCTAATTTCTTTCTTAATTTAATTTAATTTTCTTCGATCTGACTGCATGGGCAAGCTGTCAATCCCACCTGTGTAGATAGTGTAAATCTGACTGGGAAAGAAACTGTTGTGTAACCACAATCACATTTTTACATTTATTAAAATTGTATTATTTTTGTATGTCATTTTTCACCTGAAAAGACGGCAAATAAAACGAACGGGGTCGTGGGCGAAGCATGCTTAAAGTGAAATATGCGCATCGTCATGGCAACGGTTCGTGACCACGTCAGAGTTTGTTGTAGTTTGTTGGAAAATCATTTCACACGACCCGACAAACGCCGATTAAGCATGTTCAGTCGGGTGCAAACCAACTCCGACCAACGCCAACAGACGCCGACAGGGGTAACACACTGAACCGACAAACTCCAACAGACTAGTCTGTTGGCGTCTGTCGGCGCTTGTCGGCGCGGTGTGAATTGACCTTTAAATGCATACCTCGGACGTTACCCTCTCCCTCCTTCATTTTTTCAAGTTTGACATCAACTTTCTTAGTATTCCTCAATCTATTCATTATAAACAATATAACAAGAAAAAAAAAACTAAATATAAAAGAATGTCTGTTTTCTGATTATTTTTTTGTCAAAATTCGCTAGAGACCTGAGGTGTGTAATAGTGTAAGTTTATTTTTTGCACGAAAATATGTGAATATCTAATGACTAAATGCATGCAATTCACCTTTATTCCTGGAGGAGGCACTGTGTAATTGACAATAATGAGGTGAAGTTTGATGTTTCACTAACGGAGGCATAAAACAAAAGAATATCAGCAAAAATGTAACTGATTTGAATGGCTTTACTGCAGAGCAGTTACTGTACGCCATAAAACATGAACGTCACTTTTATTTGATGGTGGATGTGGTCAATAAGATATTGATTTTGAGATCATTGAAAACAAAAGCTTTGAGAATATGTTTGAGATGGCCAATATGAGGCAGATGCTGAATATACTGTGGAAGTGCGTTCTGAGGATGAAATCATCTGCTCACATTGAATCCTTGTTTCAGAAGGTAACGAAATATGCCTTATTTTATGCTTCTCTAATTGTTCTTAAAATATTAGAGATTTTTTTGCTATTGCAGAAGTTAGTTGGATATATGTAATAATGACTGGCCAAACATTCATGCATTTAAGGGTTAATGTAAACTTTTCAAAAGTATAGCTAAATTAAATAAAACAATAAATAAAAAAATGCACATTCTCACAAAAATAAGATATTTTAAACATTTTGTCCAAAAAACAGGGATATTTATGCACGATATAACATACTTGGGTGAGGAAAAAAACTGCATATAAAATTGTCGCTCAAACCAACAAATTTTTGTTCATTTGACCAAAATAAGAGAGATCATACAAAATGCATGTAATTGTTTATTTAGTACTGACCTGAATAAGGTACTTCACATAAAAGATGCTTACATATAGTCCACAAGAGAAAAAGTATAAAAAAAGTTCATATCCCCTTGATTCTTAAGGGGATATAACTTGTTTAGTGATAGTTGTTCATGAGTACCCTTTTTTATATAAATTCAACTATATTTTGCATTAACATAACATGCATTTTGTATGATCCCTCCTATTTTGGTCAAATTATTAACATTTTTAAATTTTTATAATATAATTTTTAAATGTGTATAATGTCAATATGGCCACCTGCAGACATGTGAATGTTATTTATATTAAATACAATGTCTTCTTCTCTTCACAGACTCTATGATAAACATGGAGAGGTGGCCGTTCGTGCCTATCCGCAGTTCTATCCCACAATCCTTCCGTCTGACATCATGGCCATGGCTTTACCCAGCCACTTCCTGCCTTATCTGGACAATCTGGTCCAATCCCGAGCCGAGCAGCAGCGGTACGGCTGCGTTTCATTATTCAGTGCTTTATGGTGTTTGTGAAGCTTATAAATGAGCCTGCGATGTTGGATTCTTGTTGTTGAACGCATGAAATAAACTAGTTTTGCCATCTGCCAGGTTGTCTTTCTTGGGCTCTCTTCTCCAGCCAGAAACTCTGCGACAGGATTGGCTGGAGCTGGCGCTATCCCATGATGCCCCGCAAAAGGATGACGCACTCACTGCTGACGGACAACCCAGGTACACAAAACTATTTTAAGCAACTACTACATATATAACATACACTACATACATAACATATACTACATATATATTGCGATATTGAAGTGCAAAAATGTAGTATAGAACAATATACACTTCTGTTCAAAAGTTTGGGGCCAATAATTTTTTATTCTTTCTTCTTCTGAAAGAAATCAATACTTTTTATTCACCAAGGATGTGTTGAATTAATAAAAAGTGATCGCATAGATTTACATTGTTAGAAAAGATTTATATTTTGAATAAATGTTTTTTTTTTTAACTTGTTATTCATCAAAGAATCCTGAAAAAATAATCAGTTACAAAAATATTTGTAATCTCACATCTGTTTCCAACATTGATAACTCTAAAAAAATAAATAAATCAGCATATTAGAATGATTTCTGAAGGATCACGCAACACTTAAGACTGAAGTAACAGCTGATGAAAATTCAGCTTTGCGTCACAGGAATAAATTATATTTTAACATATACTAAAATAAAAAACATTATTTTACATTATAATAACATTTTCTGTATTTTTGATCAAATAAATGCAGCCTTGATTAGCATAAGATATTTCTTAAAAAAAAAAAATTACAAGATCCCAAACTTTTTAGCGGCAGTGTATATATTTCTATTTCTATTTATATGTAGACTACCGTTCAAAAGTTTGGGGTCAGTAAATGTTTATTCATTCTTTTTTTTTTGAAAGAAATGAATAAATTGTTACATTAATAAAAAGTGACATAATAGATTTACATTGCTAGAAAAGATTTATAGTTTGAACAAATGTTGTTCTTGAAAGAAAAAAATACAGGTTCAAAAAAAAAAACAAATACCACAAAAATTCTACTAATAATTGAGAATATCAGAGTGATTTCTGAGAGATCATGTGACACTTATAACAGCTGATGAAAAACCAGCATTGCATCACAGGAATAAATTATATTTTAAAGTATATGAAAATAAAAACCATTATTTTCTATTGTAATATCATTACAGTTTATTTTCTGTATTTTTGATAAAATAAATGCAGCCTTGACTTCATAAAAAAAAATTGCAAGTCTTACTGACCCCAAACTTTTGAACGGTAGTGTATGTCGAGTGATATTTCGAGCGTATATATAAAATACTCATATTACAATTGAAATCATTCATTGCAAATAATAATTGTCCTCCTGTGCTGTAGGTGGCGCTCTCATTTCTTCAGCTGGGGTTATGGGCGTCTTCTGTCTCTGTTGATCCGCCTGCCTGCTGATCTGGCCTCCAAACAGAAGATGCTGGAGATGTGCCGAACTCATGGGTGAGTGAGCAGTTGGAATGAATGGAAGTGAATCATAGTGTGTAGTAGTGCATACTGTGACTGTTACAGTGTTCATTTTGACAGCAAATGTTGATTTAGTTTTAGTCATAGCCTTTTGACTAAAATGCCGTTTAGTTTTAGTCATATTTTAGTCATCTGAATTGTTTTTAGTTTTAGTCGACTTAGTATCATATGATTTTAGTCTGCTAAACCTACAGTAAATGTAGTCTGCTAAAATTGAATGGGTTTAGTTACAGTGCAATGCATTTATTAGGTATTTCTATAAAATTCCAAACTCATATAGGTTTGATATTAATGTTTAATCATGATTTAACTGCGTGATACACAACTTTCATTAATATTAAAATGAAATAAAACCACTTCTCATAAAGAACATGCTCTTGTTTTGAATGAAATCCCAATGGTTATATCGGCTAATGATGCATTCTTTATAGTCACTTGTTTCCCATATTCTTCATTCTTTCAAACAGACATGTTTATTTCTATAAATTAATTTAGATGAATCTTTAGGGCTCCGTAAGTGATTCAGTCAAGAGCAGTGAGTGGTTTTCTGTCTTTCTTTTGTTGCTTGATGAACATCAGTGACTCGGACAATAGACACTAAATGTGGCTGCTGTCCCTTTAAAACCAAATGCAATGCACTGATACACTTTCTCTCAACTGTTTACGTTCATTTAAGACGTAATCAGCTGTGTTTACTCATCAAATCGGACAATTCCAGATCATTTTGTGTGTATTTCTCAGTTCATGAATGTGAAAGAGTGTGAGGTGTGTTTTCTGTGTGTTTGCTTCAGTGTCTGCGCTCAGAAAACAAGACCCAATTGAGTTCTCTCTTGCGTCGTCAAATTTATCCATATGTCTGCACTTCTCCCACATATTGACGTTTCTGAACGTTTTATAAGACAAGTGTATTTTAGCTTGTGTCCTGCTGGTTTGTACGCATCTAACCTCCTGCTATGCAGATGAATCTCTTTCCAAATCATCCCTCCCTGACTTTTTCATCTCGTTTTTATTCGTCGATGAAAATGCAAGTAGATTTTGTCACAGTTTTTGTCATTCAAGAAGAATTTTAGTTTATCATTTCATTTTCGTCTGTGAAAAAGTGTCGATAAATGAGCAGTGCTGTGTTATTTGTGTCTCAGGTATTGGATGGGTTACCTGCACCTGTGCAGAGAGCTGCGGCGGCGGCCCGAGGCTTTCAGCGCCATCTGCCGACTGGACGACATGACGCTGCTAGAGGGGGATGATGGTACGACAAACACAGATGCTCAAAGCTCTCATTAGAAACCGTTCATTTGCTCGTTTTAACCAGGCACCTCCTACTTAGACAGGAGTTTATAATCTCTTTGTGTCCTGCAGGTGTTGTCCCTCAGTCTCTTGATGAGTGGGTGCTGCTTCTCCAGCTCTGCCAGCAAATCAGTTCAGGTGACGAAGCCCCGCTCTCTTCAGCCCTTCCCATCAGCCCCGTCGGATCCCGTTCGGATGACGCTAACGGTACGAGCGATAGTTCCCCCGACCTGTCGGACGCTTCGGCCGACCGGAGCGTTCGCGTCACCCCCGAGAACATCGTCCTGCGTCTGGTGCGGGTCTTCGGTCCGGACCCGGCCCTGGCGGCCCTCCAGGAGCGCGGGATACAGGTGGCCCTCAGCTCACGCTCCACGCTGGTCTGCGAGCTGCTTCGCATGGCCGAGAAGCGCCAAAGGTGAGAGCCTGGGAAACAGTAGTGTGCTTTTCAGCAGTGTTGGGGGTAACACGAGTAACGTAAGCAGATGACTTTTTTCAAGTAACTAGTAAAGTAACATTACTTTTTCATTTACAAGACAATATCTGAGTTACTGATTTATGCATTTAATCCCATTTTATTAAGCAATGTCTTGCTGCTGACCTTTGTCGATCCAATTCAACCGTACTAATAACGGGGTTCGTACAAGGTGCTTGAAGTGCTTGAATTTGGCTTTTTGAAATTGAAGTCCTGGAAAACCCTTGAAAATAGGCATTTTTCTGTGAAGGTACTCGAAAAGTGCTTGAATTTTTAAAAGGCAGTAAATACGAAATTATTTTGTTTTCAATAAAAACAACCTTATCACGGAAAATTAACAACGCATGTTTTTGATTAGAAGAGGAATCACCAAATGGCCTTAAACCATGAGTAAATAAACTACAGAAGGTTATTTTCTCTAATACACGCACAAATTGTATGTATTCTGACTAGGGTTGGGTATCGAGAACCGTTTGCAAATTTCCAATAATGACACGTGCATTTTGATTATGCTTAACGATTCCCGCGTTTGCATGTTAATGTGATTTTTAACTATTTAAGTGCAGGAAGAAAAAGGCAGGGTTCCCGCGGGTCCTTAAAAAGTCTTAAATTTAGTTTATCAAATTTAAGGCCTTGAAAGGTCTTAAAAAGTCTTAATTATGATTAAGAGGGTCTTAAATTTTGTTTAAGTGAAGATCAGATTTGCAAATATATCTTAGCTAATGATTAAACTTCAAAAGGGTATGATTTAATTCAACATGAGCGCTGCAGGTTCAAAGCCTGGTGCAATGGTGAAAAAAATTGGCAAAATACATAGGGGAAAAAACCCTGTGAAAAAAGTAATCAGCTTCGACGCAGTGTTTCATTTTGTTCGGTTTCGGGCCAAGAATTTTCATTTCGGTGACACCCTACAGTCTACAGTATATACTGCACAGTATGCTAATATTCCATTTCAGTCTAATTACCCAGCAGGAAAAAAGTGCACTTCAATAATGTACTTAAAGTGCTTTATTTTCACACTAATTTTGTACTTAATATGCTAAACCATGTTGGGGAAAGTTACTTTTAAAAGTAATCTGTTACAATTTGGTGTTACTTCCTTAAAAAGTAACTAATTATGTTACTTTTTATGGAAAGTAACGTGTTACGTTACTTTTGCGTTACTTTTTAAATCTGGGCAGGGCTTGCTTGTTTGTTTTTAATAGAAAAGTAAATTTACGTCTGTACAGTAGAACGCAGAAGACTAAAGTTCAGCATTAAAAAATGAGCAAATGTTAGCTTATCTTGAGTAATTTTTGTTTATTTAGTATGGATGAATTGGATCATTGAAGGTCAGCAGTAATGACATTGGTTTTTTAACATTGGACTTTATTCTTTTAATATTTATTCTTTTAATATTTAATATTTTAATATTTTTAAATATTTTGACTTTATTCACAAAATGTTTCAACATTATTCTTGTAATTTCGGCTTATTTTCAATATATTCTGACTTTATTATTTTAATATTTTACATTTTAATATTTTTCTAATATTTTGACTTTATTCTCAAAATATTTAGATTTTATTCTCATAATATTTTGACTTTATTCACAAAATGTTTCAACGTTATTCTCGTAATTTCTGCTTTATTTTCAGTATATTTTGACTTTATTCTTTTAATATTTTGTATTTTAATATTTTTTTATATTTTGACTTTATTCTCTAAATATTTAGATTTTATTCTCATAATATTTTGACTTCATTCACAAAATGTTTCAACATTATTCTCATAATTTTAGCTTTATTTTCAATGTATTTTGACTTTATTCTTTTAATATTTTATATTTTCATATTTTTAATATTTTGACTTTTTTCACAAAATGTTTCAACATTATTCTTGTAATTTCGGCTTTATTTTCAATATATTCTAACTTTATTATTTTAATATTTTACATTTTAATATTTTTCTAATATTTTGACTTTGTTCTCAAAATATTTAGATTTTATTCTCATAATATTTTGACTTTGTTCACAAAATGTTTCAACGTTATTCTCGTAATTTCTGCTTTATTTTCAATATATTTTGACTTTATTCTTTTAATATTTTATATTTTCATATTTTTAATATTTTGACTTTATTCACAAAATGTTTCAACATTATTCTCGTAATTTTGGCTTTATTTTCAGTATATTTTGACTTTATTCTTTTAATATTTATATTTAAATATTTTTTTTTATATTTTGACTTTATTCTCAAAATATTTAGATTTTATTCTCATAATATTTTGACTTTGTTCACAAAATGTTTCAACGTTATTCTCGTAATTTTGGCTTTATTTTCAGTATATTTTGACTTTATTCTTTTAATATTTATATTTAAATATTTTTTTTTATATTTTGACTTTATTCTCAAAATATTTAGATTTTATTCTCATAATATTTTAACTTTATTCACAAAATATTTCAAAGTTATTCTCATAATTTTGACTTTTGACATATTTTGACATTATTCTCTTTTTTTCCCTTCAAATTTCAACTTTATCTTATATGTTTTTTAATATTTTTAACGTGGCACTAAAACATCTTTTTTTCTGTGTGACATTTCAGAGCGCTGATTCAGACCATGCTGGAGCGCTGTGACCGGTTTCTGTGGTCTCAACACGCGTGACCCCTCCATGATGATCTCCACACTACAGCCCTCTGTCTATAGTCTGCTCATGTTTGCTGTGGGATCTCCTGTGTTGCTGAAGACGATGCAGAAGGCTGTTTCCAGATCAGCTGATCCCAGATTGCGATGCATTCAGTCAATGGTATTTTTTCACAGCAGCGTCGTGACTGTATTGTGCCATAAACGCTGAAAGCGCCGCGTGGGCCTCACATGACTAGGCCTAAACGGTTCTTCAGTAATTCACCTCTTGTTTTCTGTTTAGTTGAGGTGCAGACACAGTATTAACAATGAGCCATTAGTACATCAGATATCCCATTCAACTGAATGCAGCAGTGTACGCAAGTATGCATCAGTCTACTTCTGTTCGTTAATAAGGCTCGATGAGTTTTCAGGTGGTTTTAGGATTATGCAGTATATTCCTTAAACATATAAAATAAATATTTATTTAATTGCCTTCATGAAAATGAAAAACTAACACATCTGTTGTTTTAACAGAGATAACTATAAATAATTGTGAATGTATGAACTGAAGGAGTTTTTCTAACTAATGCCATGTGACTAAGGCTGCTCTTAATGAAAAGCACAATAAATATGAGTGTCATGTTGATTTATATCCGTGATGAAAGTGTTGTTCCTTTGAACGCATGACTGAGAGAATCTCTCTTCACTAACAAGACTACTAATGTTTGTGAGGTCTTTATGAAGCTCGTTTTTTTGCACTGACGCTAGTTTTGTATTGTACAACGGTGTTTTAGTGCCACCTTTAAAAAAAAGTAAGATTACAAGATTAAAGTCGAAATATTTCAACTTTATTCTCACAATATTCTGACTTTATTCCTGTAGTATGAAGTAGAATGAAGTTAAAAACGTTTTGAGAATATTCTTGTAATTCGACTTTATTCTCAAAATATTTAAATTTTATTCTCATAGTATTTCATCTTTCTCGTAACATTTTGACTTCATTCTCAATATTTAATTCTCGTAACATTTTGACTTCATTCTCAATATTTTGAGTTTAATTCTCATAGTATTTAGACTTTATTCTCATAATATTTTGATTTTAATTCTTGTAATATTTTGAATTTATTTCTCGCAATATTTTGAGTTTAATTCTCATAATATTTTGACTTTATTCTTAATATTTTGAGTTTAATTCTTATAATATTTTGACTTTATTCTTAATATTTTGAGTTTAATTTTTATAATATTTTGACTTTATTCTTAATATTTTGAGTTTAATTCTCATAGTATTTTGACTTTATTCTTAATATTTTGACCTTAATTGTCATAGTATTTAGACTTTATTCTCATAATATTTTGATTTTAATTCTTGTAATATTTTGAATTTATTTCTCGCAATATTTTGAGTTTAATTCTCATAGTATTTTGACTTTATTCTTAATATTTTGACCTTAATTGTCATAGTATTTAGACTTTATTCTCATAATATTTTGATTTTAATTCTTGTAATATTTTGAATTTATTTCTCGCAATATTTTGAGTTTAATTCTCATAATATTCTGACTTTATTCTCAGTAGAATGTGGAATGAAGTCGAAACGTTTTGAGAATGTTCTTGTAATTCGACTTTATTCTCAATATTTTTACTTTAATTCTCGTAATATTTTGACTTTATTCTCATAGTATTTCGACTTTAGTTTTCATAGTATTTTGATTTTATTCTTGTAATATTTTGACTATTCACATAATTTCAACTTTATTTATTAAATATTTCAACTTTATTCTCATAATTTTGACTATTTCTTGAAACATTTCAATTTTATTTTCAAAACATTTCAACTTTGTTCTGGTAATTTGAACTTTATTTTTTTGAAATATTTAGACTTTATTCTCAAAACATTTAGACTTTGTTCTTGTAATTTTGACACTTTTTGTAGTATTTTGACTATTCTTGAAATATTTATGTCATAATTTCAACTTTATTTTTGATATATTTTGACTATTCGCATAGTATTTCAACCTTCTCGTAATATTTGTACTTTATTCTCATAATATTTTGACTAATTTTTGTAGTATTTTGACTTTATTCTTGAAATATTTAGACTTTATTCTTAGAATTTCAGCTTTATTCTCAAAACATTTTGACTTTGTTCTTGTAATTTCAACTTTATTTTCGGTATATTTTGACTTTATTCTCTTAATATTTTGACTTTTTTTTTTAAAATTTCAACTTTATTTTCATAGTATTTTCAACTTTCTCGTAATATTTTGACTTTGTTCTCAGTATTTTGACATTAACTCTTGTAGTATTTTGACTATTTTCCAAATTATTTCAACTTTATGCACAAAATGTTTCAATGTTATTCTTGGAATTGCAACTTTATTTTCGATATATTTTGACTTTATTCTTTTAATATTTTTAATATTTAGACTTTTTTACTTCAAATTTCGACTTTATTCTTAATATTTTGACTTTAATTCTTGTAATATTTTGACTTTATTCACAAAATATTTCAATGTTATTCTCATTATTTCTACTTTATTTTCGATCTATTTTGACTATTCTCATAGTATTTCAACTTTCTCGTAATATTTTTACTTTATTCTCAGTATTTTGACATTAATTCTAGTATTTTGACTTTATTTTCAAAATATTTTGGCTTTATTTTTAATGTATTTTGACTTTTTCTCTTAATAGACTTTTTTCTTCAGATTTCAACTTTCTCGTAATATTTTGACTTTATTCTCAATATTTCGACTTTAATTTTTGTAGGAATTTTAACTTTATTCTCATAATATTTTGGCTTTATTCACATAAATTTGACTTTATTTTCTAAATATTTTGACTTTATTCTTGTAATTTTTACTATTTTTTTTTAATATTTAGACTTTATTTACATAATTTCGATTTTTAGACTTTGTTCTTTTTGTAGTATTTTGACTTTATTCTTTCTCGTAATTTCAATTTTATTCACAAAATATTTCAACGTTATTCTCGTAATTCTGACTTTTTTTTTGATGTATTTTGACTTTATTCTCTTAATATTTAGACTATTATTCTTTAAATTTTGACTTTATCTTATATATTTTTGTATATTATTTTAACGTGTCACTTAAACAGCATCGTAGGATAGTAAGTGGACGTTGTGCGCTGTACAAACACATTTGCGTGGTGTTTCCGTCAGACACCTGTGGAGAACAACAGTCTTCTATAAAGTCCTGGAATCCCCGCAGTTCTCCACACTTTCCAATTTGTCTTATCAGACTTTCAGAACGGTCTGTTTTCTCTGTTGCTCCACTGACCTCTTTTCCAGGTGTGTGTTCTATCAGATGGATCCTGTGCCAGCTCTAGTGTCATCCGCAGGTGGACAGAAACTAGGCACATCACAGCGAGCAATGACCGTAAACTCCAAACGCTAAACCATAAAGAAATAGTTCACCAAACCATCAACATCTGCTGAAAATCTACTCACCCTCAGATCTTTCAGATATAAGTCTGGTCTGAATCAGCAAAGTTTGCACCATTTACAAGCAAAAGCAGCCCAAAACCGCTCTAAATGAATATGTGGTTGATTCTGATGTGAGAGACAATGGGAGCTGAAGCGTTGTTGTGGATTATGGACTCATATTTTGGACAGAAACAGCGTTTTGAACTTAAAAACATCTTGGTTTTGGATTTATTTCTTACAAACAGCTCTTCACTTTGTCAGATGTTAACTGATGGACTGGAGTTACTTGTGGATCTTTGTGATGTTTTTATCAGCTGTTTGGACTCTCATTCAGACGGCACCCATTCGCATCCATTGGTGAACAAGTGATGCAATGCTGCAGTTCTCCAAATCTGATGAAGAAACACACTCATCTACATTCTTAAGCTGGCTTTTCTAACAGATCAGACTTCTAAAAAATAATGATTAAAACTGTGTACAATCCTATAGACTTCCATTGAGGGAATGTTGAAATGAGCCAAGACTATTCAAACTCACACTGACAAAACTCCCACAATCCCTTCAGACTCAATCAAGCTGCCCTTCTGTCTGCTATTAGAATCCATTCACACTCATTCATGCTAACTTGATCATCATGATAACGACATGCTAATCATGCTAACAACATGCTAATAACATGCTAATCATGCTAACAATATGCTAATCATGCTAACAACATGCTAATAACATGCTAATCATGCTAACAATATGCTAATCATGTTAACAACATGCTAATAACATGCTAATCATGTTAACAATATGCTAATCATGCTAACAACATGCTAATCATGTTAACAACATGCTAATCATGTTAACAACATGCTAATAACATGCTAATCATGTTAACAATATGCTAATCATGCTAACAATATGCTAATCATGTTAACAACATGCTAATAACATGCTAATCATGTTAACAATATGCTAATCATGCTAACAATATGCTAATCATGTTAACAACATGCTAATAACATGCTAATCATGTTAACAATATGCTAATCATGCTAACAACATGCTAATAACATGCTAATCATGTTAACAATATGCCAATCATGCTAACAACATGCTAATCATGCTAACACCATGCTAATCATGTTAACAATATGCTAATAACATGCTAATCATGCTAACAACATGCTAGTGACATGCTAATCAAGTTAGAATCATGCTAGCAACTTGCTAATCATGCTAACATGTTATTAACTTGTTAACCATGTTAGCAACATGCTAGTAACTGGCTAACCATGCTAGAATCATGTTGGAAACATGTTAGCCACTTGCTAATCATATTAGAAACATGCTGTCAACACGTTAATCACGTTAGAAATATGCTAGCAACTTGCTAATCATGCTAGCCCCATGCTAGTAATATGCTAATTACGTTAGAAAATATGCTAGCCATGTTAAAAACGTGCTAACAACATGCTAGTAACTTGCTAATCATTCTGACATGTTATTAACTTGCTAACCATGCTAGCAACATGCTAGTAACTGGCTAATCATGTTAAAATCATGTTAACAACATGTTAATTATTTTAGAATCGTGCTAGCAACTTGCTAATCATGTTAGAAATATGCTAGCAACTTGCTAATCATGCTAGCCACATGGTAGTAATATGCTAATTATGCTAGAAAATATCTAATCATGTTAGAGTCATGCTAGCAACATGCTATCGACATGCTAGTCATGTAAAAAACATGCTAACAACATGCTAGCATGTTAGTAACTTGTTAACCAACCTGTTAGTAACTATCTAACCATGCTAGAATCGTGTTAACAACATGCTAATCATGTTAAAAACATGCTAGCAACTTGTTAATCATGCTTGAATCATACTAGCAACATGCTAGTAACTGGCTAATCATGGTAAAATCATGTTAGCAACATGCTAATCATTTTAGAAACATGTTAACGACTTGTTAATCATGCTAGAATCATGATAACAACTTGCTAATTATGATAAAACATGCTAACAACTTGCTAATTGTGCTAGAATCATGTTAACAACTTGCTAATCATGATAAAAACAAATGCTAAAAACACGCTAATCATGTTAGCAACATGCTAGTAATATGCTAATTATGTTAGAAAAAATCTAATGCTAGTCATGTTAGCAACATGTTAGTGACATGCTAGTCATGCTAAAACATGCTTGTAACATGCTAATCATGCTTGAATCATGCTAACAACAAGCTAGCAACTTGCTAATCATGTTAGAGACATGTTAACAACTTGTTAATCGTGCTAGAATCGTGTTAACAACTTGCTAATCATGCTAAAAACATGCTAATCATGTTAGCAACATGCTAGTAATATGCTAATTATGTTAGAAAAAATCTAATGCTAGTCATGTTAGCAACATGTTAGTGACATGCTAGTCATGTTAAAAATGTGTTAAGATGCTAGTAACTTAATAACATGTTAGTAACTTGCTAACCATGCTAAAGACATGTTTGTAACTTGCTAATCATGCTAGTAACATGCTAATCATGCTAGTAACATCATCTGTCTATCAAACGTTTAGCTTTTAAAACTTCCTAAACTCTTTAAACTTTAAACCACAGTAAGATGATAAAACTGCTGAAAAAGTCCCACACGTTCAGGGATGGACCCAAGCCATATCTGGAAAGGAGACTGCTCAAGTTTAGTTCAGAAAGCTGTGTCTCATGAGGAGTGATTGAGTCCATAACTCTATTAGACAGAGGATGATGGGTTTGGATGGAGAGGTTATTAGGGAGGACAGTCGCTCTGTGTGTGTTGGGGATCGTTTGATGTTGAATTGTTGTCACCAGTCACACAGATAACAGGATTCTGCACATACCTGCAGACCAGAGCCAGTGTATAAAAGTCAGTCCTCCACATAAAGCTTCTGATACACATAATTACACACAACTGAAGAGTCACGCTCCATATCACAGTCCTTTAAACATCATTTTCTGTATTCATTGTTATTCATTTACTACATTAGTGTACATTGATGGACACAAACCCAGCCATACTTCTGTTTTGAAGCAAAAACAAAATGTTATATATTTTACAAGAACAACAGTGAGAATAAAAGACCGCACAGATGGAGACGACATGCTTGGTAAGTACAGCTAGAAAGTAGCACTGTTTATATTTAATGATTTTGTATAATAGCTGCATATTTCACTATTTTATTTGTTTGGAATTTTTTGTGTGCCTATATATGTGTGTATATAATATATATATATATATATATATATATATATATATATATATATATATATATATATTTACAATTTTGGTTTTATAACAGTATTTTATAAAATATAAAGTTTCTTATGCTTATCAAGGCTGTTTTCACTTGATCAAAAAAAATATATTGTTAAATATTATTACAATGTAAATCTATATTAATATACATTAAAATGTGATTTATATCTGTCATTAAAGTTTAATTTCCAGCATCATTACTCCAGTCTTCAGTGTCACATGATCCTTCAGAAATCATTCTAATACACTGATTTATTATCAGAGCTGGAAACTATTTATTTTGGAACCTGTGATACTTTTTTCAGGATTTTTGATCAATAAAAGGTTAAAAAAGAACAGCATTTATTTAAAATAGAAAGGTTTTCTAACAATATACACTACTGTTCAAAAGTTTGGGGTCAGTACATTTTTATTCTTTCTTTTTTTTTGAAAGAAATTAATACTTTTATTCACCAAAGATGTGGTAGATTTACATTGTTAGAAAAGATTGATATTTTGAATAAATGCTGTTGTTTTTAACTTATTATTCATCAAAGAATCCTGAAAAAACAATCACAGGTTGCAAAAATATATTTGATAATTCTAATAATAAATCAACATATTAAAATTTCTGAAGGATCATGTGACACTTAAGACTGGAGTAACAGCTGATGAAAATTCAGCTTTGCATCACAGGAATAAATTATATTGTAAAGCATATGAAAATAAAAACCATTATTTTATATTGTAATAACATTTTGCAATATTACTGTTTTTTTCTGTATTTTTGTTCAAATAAATGCAGCCTTGACGAGCAGAAGAGACTTCTTAAAAAAGAAAAAACATTAAATGAGAGGATGTGTCCAGACTTTTGACTGGTTGTGTATATATAATATATAATATATAATATATAGCATACTTGTGTATTTTTCTGATTGCAGGAATCCTTCTCATGCTTGATTCTTTCTCTATTTGTGATATTGTGTGTGCCTCTGTCAGCCACATCTCATTTTCCTTCCCAGAATACAACAGGTACTACAGTATACTTTATACAGTACTTTAAACCAAAAACTATGTAATGTACTATGTAATTTATTCTATTTTTTTACTAGTGGATGCAGGACACTACATTGCATTTACATAAGCAAGGATAGCAAAATAAAGTAAACTGTGACATATTATACCCCAAAATTCTTCATATAGTGGACTACTAGTCTGATAAAACTGATAAAAATTTGGGATCAAACATTTTATTTGACACTTTTACCAGACTGTGTTTTGTGTTTTGTTAAATACCTTTCTATCAAAGTGGTCTGACATTATCAAGACGTGTTTTATTAACATTTTCTAAACTGTGATAATGTGAGAGTTTTTTACATTGTCTGAATAAATTTTGGTTTGACTGTAATTCATTTGTGATTTATCAAGATGAATTTGTTCTGACACAGTTTAACTCTTGAGTTCTTGTCATATTTAATTACCGTTTTCTAATCTATAGCTAAACTGTGATAATGTGAGAAATGTTGAAGGTGTCTGAATAAATGTTGGTTTGACTGTAGCTATGTATTTTAAAAACAAAGAGCTTCAGAAGCTTGTAGATGTTTGCTTTCAATATAGTATGACTGTCAGTCACATATAAAGTTCATGGTATATGAACTGCTCCATTATTGCATTTTTGTCAAAAATGAAATGTTTTGTGGTGTTTTTTCAGTCTATTTGGGATCTAGTTTCATTCAGGAAGCTTTACGCAAAGCCAAAGAGCTGACAGACGCAGCATACGCTCACACCAATGACAGGTGAGACATACAGACTATCAACCAATCAGTCTAGAAAGGAAAACAGAGACTATACAGCTATATAATGATTTACAGTTGAGGTCAAAGGTATAGAATCTGCAAAATAAGAGGGATCATACAAAATGCATGTTATTGTTTATTTAGTACTGACCTGAATAAGATATTTCACATAAAAGATGTCTAAATAAATAATAGTTGAATTAATAAAAATGATTCTTAATACTGTGTTGATGAATGACCCACAGCTGTGTTTTTTGTTTAGTGATAGTTGTTCATGAGTCTCTTGTTTGTCCTGAACAGTTCAACTGTCTGCTGTTCTTCACAAAAATCCTTCTTCTTTGGTTTTCCAGCATTTTTGTGTATTTGAACCCTTTCCAGCAATGACTGTATGATTTTGAGATCCATCTTTTCACACTGAGGACAACTGAGAGACTCATATGCAACTATTACAGAAGCTTCAAACACTCACTGATGCTCCAGAAGGATATATAATTGGTATCAATGTTCTCAGCATGATCCAATGAATCTATCAACACCAGTCTCATTATAATAGGCTAATGTAAACAAAGTTATTTGCATTTTTAGAAATTTCATTATAACTTTTGCCTACAAACTTTTTGAGTCAGGGCATGTTGTCATGGGACATGGGAAAACTGTGTATGGTTCAACTTGAATCTACCAAGACTAGATTTGTGATTTTTGGCCAAACCGTTGAGAAGTTATAGGCAAAAATATAAATTTTTCATATCACCTGACCACTAGATGGCACTGCGCTGAAACACTGCAGGTAGCCTCAGGTCATGCTTGTTATAACACACACCAAGTTTGGTCTCAATACGCCAAACCATTGCAAAGAGAGAGCCTCACATCCATTTTGTGTGCTTTTCGTAGTATTTGTTCGCATGTTATTCGAGAACGGTTTGACAAATCAACTTGAATTCCATAATGTTTTACCAGCATGGTCTGAAGATGATCTGAGACAATTTTCATGACAATCGGAGCAACAGCCTAGGAGGAGTACAGAAAAGTAGTTTTCCCAGAAAATTCTCATTTGAATTTTGATCTTAGCCCTTACGGTTCAAAAGTTATTAGCATAAACACGAGTCAAACTTTGGACAAGTGGTGGCGCTAGAGAGTTTGAGTTAGAGACTCCAAATTTGCTATAGTGACATTTAAAGCTGTACTCTATCAGTGTGACAAATTACACAACTTTCCCGCAAGCGTGTCGCAAGAGGTTTTGTACACTCATAGTGAGATCTCAAAATCATACAGTCATTGTTGGAAAGGTTTCAAATACACAAAAATGCTGGAAAACCAAAGAATTTGTGGGACCTGAAGGATTTTTAGGTCAGTACTAAATAAACAAATAAACCATAACATGCATTTTGTATGATTTCTCTTATTTTGATGAAATAATGAACATTTTGCAGATTCGTACACTTTCGAGCTCCACTGTATCTGCTATGTTTTGATGTTTTGTGTTCGCTCTCGTTTCTGTCAGGGTGAAGACGTCTGTATCAGAGGGTTCTCTCCGACCCAGCGACCTGCTGGCCTTGTTCAAACAAACCGGCCCGAAAACCAGAAGCCACATCAGATCTGCTGAGTTTCTGGATAATACAGTAGAGCTGATCAGAGAGATGGTTTACACACACTCCATGGACAAGCCCGACCTCACCGGTACACACACATCTGGGTCATTTACAAGCAGTGCTGGGCTAGTTACTCAAAGAATGTAACATATTACTCATTACTAGTTACTCCTTTCAAAAATAATATTGTTACTTTACTTATTACTTTCTGGCAACAGTAATTTGTTACCCTACTAGTTACATTACTTTTTCTTCACGCCCCACAGAAATTGTAACTGTGCATCTCCCACATAAAATTCTTCTAGAATGTTACTAACAACTTATTACACTGCTTCGTGGAATACTCGCTTCTGATTGGTCAGTTGCCACATTCCAAGGGTTGTTATTCCCAGATAACAACCACTAAAGCTAATAACACAGGCTCATCCGAGTTCTTCGAATCATATTGACCGTTAGTGATTATGCGTATCACTCCGCTGCTGTCTGCCGCATACCAATCACTGACAGTTTGGCTCCATCTTGTGGTTAAACGCTTAACTACGATTTGAAATGTGTGAAAATGAAATCTGTGCCCATTGTTTAGCTACTCATGTAAGTTACGAAGTGCGCTGCGTGCAGCCAGGAACTATTTTTTTCACGGAAGCTTTGCTTTCGTTTAAAGACCTTGTAAATAAGTGAAACATTACTCAGAACAATGTTTCTTGTCTATTTATTTGCTTTTGTAGCAAGAAGCCGTGTAATAAGTGGGATAATGTAGATCCAGCAGGTTGTTATCTGGGAATAAAGCCCTTCAGTCCTCCGCTTCGTGTCGGGCAGTTGGTAAACCTGTCGGGCTTTATTCCCAGATAACAACCTGCTGGATCTACATTATCCCTTACTTATTTCTGCCTCATCATTTATCCAAAAAACACATTGGATTGCAGTCAGAAGCTATTACAAACACTCAATAGTGATTGATACTGACATTCAAGTAGAATTATGCAAATTATAAAACATTTAATATGCAAATTGCATTATGTGTTTTAGCAAATCACATAAGTTTGTAAGAAACTGTTTAATTTTCCAAAAAGATTTTTAATTATGTAAGGAATAATTGACGATGGGCCGTTGAATTCCTAGAAAATAATGCACACCCGA
The DNA here is from genome assembly GCA_033026305.1 of Cirrhinus molitorella. NCBI lineage: Eukaryota > Metazoa > Chordata > Actinopteri > Cypriniformes > Cyprinidae > Cirrhinus > Cirrhinus molitorella. The sequence continues at coordinate 32,038,512 of CM065141.1, read as the reverse complement.
GGTGGCGATGCGGCCACGACACGAAGCGGAGTAATGATGTTACACCTCGGGTGTGCATTATTTTCTATGAATTCAGCGGACCGAAGTCAATTATTCCGCTTATACTACGGTTACCACACCTCAAGACATCGATCAGATGATATATTTCAAGGTATTCATCCGGTTTTTGTTCTTAAACGGCTATTGTGAGCAGGATTCATTTCTTACGCAGCTCATCCAAAGCCTTCGTTGCTGGTTCTTCATTGATAGCAGAATAATGCAGTTAATAATGTAGTTTAGACAGACAGACTGGCAGGCAGACAGACGGAAAGAGAGAGACAGAAAGAGATTAAGCTCGTGAAATACCTCTGTGAGTCTGTGCTTCCTCAAACGTGACCAGCAGCAGCGTCTCTACTTACAGTGAAATTTTAAGTTCATTTTCTTCAGGAACAGCGTCGATGTTACCTCGTGTAGGTTTTGTGATATTTTGTTATTCTTTTCAATAAAAATTTGATCACAAAAAAGAAAAACTGTAAGAATCAAGCGCACGTAAACTTTTGAACGAGGTCATTTTTATAAATTCAACTACTGTTTTCTCTTGTGGACTAAATGTAAACATCTTTTCTCTGAAATATCTTATTCAGCTCAGTACTAAACAGTGTTGGGGAAAGTTACTTTTAAAAGTAATGCGTTACAATATTGCGTTACTCCCTAAAAAAAGTAACTAATTACGTTACTTTGTTATTTTTTATGGAAAGTAATGCGTTACAATATTGCGTTACTCCCTAAAACATGTAATGCGGTTAGAAGCTGCCTGGAACTACGTTCGGCGTGCGTTTCCCTGAAAATAATGCACACCTTCAGAACGTTCATCAGCCAATCAGATTCAAGCGTTCAACGGCTCCGTAGTATAAACTAATATAATGCACCACATGCTGATCAGAGGATTGTGGGATGTAATGCCAGAGTAAAGTAAAGCCACAATTTCAGATCATCTTTTTTCCGGATAAAATCAATATAATGCAATATTTCTATTTGCTGAATGCAAGTTTTTCCATATTCCAAGATTGCATGCTGCACTGGGGACATCAAATTCATACGCGAGTCGTGAAAATTCAGAAAATAAATCTAGGAATGATTTGATTTTAAATCAGCGGAGTTGAGGCATCAGTAACTAAGCTGTTTTATGGATGGTAACTCTAATATTATTACTGAAATCTTATAATTAGTTACACTACTAGTTACTGCAAAAAGTAATATTATTATAGGAACTACATTACTAGTAATTAGTCACTGCCCAACACTGTTTACAAGAACATGTGTGATCTAGTTCATCTGATGTGTGTGTTTCAGAGCTTTTAAGTGCAGAAGACATGGGGACCATACTGCAGGCCACAGGCTGTTCCTCAGAGACGCTGAGACCCGTGTGTAAATCTGACTGTCTGGCCAAACGCTATCGCACCATCACAGGACACTGCAACAACAGGTGCACGCAACGGGCCTCATTTATCAGTCTAACGTAGAAACGAGCGTAGATTCGAGCGTGCAAATCAACTTAGGGCAGAGTTCACGTGTGATTCATGAAACATTCATATGCCGCCAATCCCTGATCGCAGGCTGATAAATTTGTCGTCTGAAAGCGATCATTTAAATATCATGCCCTTAAAAACACCCCGCTTTAGACGCCTTGCCCCTAGATTTTACCACACGAAGAAACCAAACCCGGCCAAAAAGAGGAAGGAAACATGAAGTAAAAACAAATATCTGACTCTGAAACACACTTTAACCTTATATTTGCAAACAATGACATTCATTTATACCGATATTAAACACCAATAGATATAATGAAATATTTCTAAACATTATAGCCTGTTTAGTTCTACTTAATCCACAACCCTTTAAATATAAAGGCATTAAAGAACAAGAATGAAAAATGAGTAGCTATAAAATTGTATGTTAAACTATAAAGTAATACAGCAATTAGACGAGTGAATGCAGAATACAAATATGGAGCTCAAATGAATAAATGAGCAAAGTGAAACTAAACTGCCTCTCTCATGCACATCCAAATGTGTCTTTATTTGCCATCTAACATTTGGTTGATAAACACGTCTTTGTGCTTCACTTGTGTTCGATATCCACGTAAAACACCCTACACCTGTGCAAACATTTTTATTTTGGGGCTGCACGCTGACTTTACCTTTTAAATAACTTTTAAGTTCGGTTGACTGCATTTTAGTTGATTATTGGCTAAAATGTCAAGTTATCAGCCCTGAAATGTAGCGTATAAGCGCGTGTGCCATCAGTTACATTTAATAAAGACATAAAGAAAACTAATAAAATGCATTATGAGAGTTGTTTTTTCTCCTTTTCAAAATCTGTTAATTAAGAAAAAAATACATTTGGTGTAGACTAGCCCTCATTATGTAATTTATTCTTTTTATAATTTGTGTTTTTCTCTGTTCAGTTGGTGATGTGAAGACGTGTGAATCCTCATGGTCTGTTGTTTATGCTGTCATACAAATCTAACACCCTAAAACAGGGGTGCCCGCACTTTTTTATGCGATTATCTGCTTTTAAAAGGATCAACTCAACCAGATCTACCAACAAAAGCACAGTGTTTAATTAAAAAAAATACACTTCAGATGCTAGCTTAAAAATGTCACGCTCTGGGCCCGGTTGCATGAAAGCCCTTAAGCTAAGAAATCCCTTAGTTATAAGGTTGAGGGTACCCTTAATGAAACTTGGGTAGCAAGAAAAAGCTAAGGGTGAACTTAAGGAACTTTAAGGCTGATTAAGTATTTCTCTTAATTATCTAAGTGTTTGCTTAAGTGTTGCTACAAAGTCCTTAGTAACCATTTCACTTTAAGAAATGAAAGGGAGCAAAACAGCTCCCTTAAATCATCTTAAAATCAGTATCTGCAAGGTTTTTAAGTTCAAATGTACATTTTAAGTACTTTTTTTAAGACCTGCAAAAATAAAATGAATACCACATGAGTGCGGTAGAGCAATGTCATGGTCGCATGTTAAACTGTAAAATGACTGTAAAAAGCATGACTTAAGGGTTTTAATATTCTATGATAATATATGCAAAATATTCTATATACAGTTTTAAGAAAATCATCGTCGTATCAGTCATTCTATTAATTTAAACATTTGTTATCAAAATTAAATAACGATATAAATATATTTTACTGTCTTAATTGTTTAGATTTTTATATGTGTTATCTTCTTCGATCCACTAGTTTACACTCGTTTCAAAACGTGGGTTAATTTTCACATTAGAAAATTTCCAGTCATCGGTCAGCAGGTGGCGCTTTATAAAAGACTTTAAAAAAGCTGTTTCTCCGGCAATGACTGAACACAAAGCAGCGCTCATGTTTAATTAATAACATGTTTCTATTAGCTTATGTTTCCATTTCGTTATGTTCTGTTTATTATGAAATGCAGCAACTATAGCAACCGCAACCGGATTTTTTCCCCTCAGGGATACCGTTAAGCCGAATTACTTAAGCACTTTCATGCAACCTGTTCTCCGAAGCGCTTAAAGCGGCTAGTTGTCATGGCGACGGAAGAAACAAAAAACGGCCTGGTCAAAATTTATTAGTAAAGCGCAACTGCAAGTAAGAGAGAAACTAAAAGGAGATTGAAAGACATTATATGTAATAATAATAATAATAAAAGCACATGTTAAAATGACGTGCGATCTACCAGCACTGTCTTTGCGATCGACTGGTAGATCGCGATCGACTTATTGGGCACCCCTGCCCTAAAAGAAAAAAAAAGAATACCTGTGGGCCAGGTAAATAATCTAAATCAGCAAAATGCCATCATCATACAATTCTCCCAAATTTTCTAGGCTGCACGCAAATTCAGGCGAACTCAAAAACTTGCGACACGAGCTCAGACCTGACCTGAGATTTGATCGTAGCCACCGCTCACCTCCACATTGATCAATTACAAGTTTTGCATAGAAACGACCGTACGCCCAATTTTCTGTCGTACGCTTGTTTCATAAATGAGTATATATATCCAAGTATATCACTGTTCATCAGTTTCTGTGCTCAGAAAGCATCGTGTTTCCTTTTATCAATGCTGTTTTTGACTTTGCAGGGAAAACCCTCAATGGGGGGCAGCAAACACCCCTTACGCCCGCTGGTTGGCGCCAGAGTACGAGGACCCTCGAGGGGCCCCCAGGGGCTGGAACCCACAACACACCTACCACAACCACACACTGCCACCTGTAAGACTATTCGCTATAATCATTTTAATGCCTGTTCATTTTAACGTTGCGTCGTTATTGGCAGGGCCGCATTAATGCACGGGCTTACCTAGGGCCCCGGGCTGAGGGGGGGCCCCTGGTGATGCCGGAAAAAAATTTAACCACATTTTATAATGAGTTGACTGTTACTTACTGTCGTATGGGCACGACTCTCCGCAGTCTCTGATTAAATCATGAAAACACAGAACCACCACAAAAATAAATGGGACACTAACACATTGACAATTGACTAAAAACTGATTTTTTCACTACAAAAAATGCTAAACTTTCACAAAAAGTAATTTTTTATTGTTATAATTGTGATTTCATATGTAGATACCATGTGAAATTTGTAAAACACATCTTTTCAGATGGTCAAATTGCAAATAGTGCTTAGGCTCTGTAGCCATCTAGTGGTAAAAGTGATTTTTTTTTATTTTAAAACTGCATTTTCCTAAAAATGGCCAAAAATCTTACACTAAACCATGCCAAATTATCCATGTTATGCCTATGAATAAAAGTTAAAAATGTGGATCTTTTATAAAGTTATATTTACTAAAAAAGCTGTTTTTGTATATAAACCTATTGAAAAAAATATTTATTTATAAATTTATATAAATGTAAAAAATATCAGAAATCCTCTGAAACCTGCACAAATGTGGAGTAAAAACATTAATAAACAGAAAAATATTTTTTTTATAATTTTTAATATTTTTTATTTTGTTAGAAAATTGCATTTTGTTGCTTGGGGTCAGAAAAGACCCCAAAGACCAGGAACGACGGTCCCTGTCCGAAGACCGGATAAGGGTTAAGAGTATGATGATTTATAACACACAATGAACACATCCACTTAAATAACCATGAATTATATTTCTCATGGTTATAATGTATTATAAGTCTAATTTCTCGCCATTTTACTTATGTTACTTTACTTAAAGCAGGCAAAGATCACTTAAAAGTAGTATTAATAATATTAATAATAATATTTTTTTTCCTCAAACATCCATAAGATCAGGTATCAGAACAGATGAATGTCTAATATGGCACATTTGCTTTCAACAATTTTTATTGTAATGCAATTACATGTCAACTAGCAGTATTTATTATTAGTAGTATGCTAAATATATGCTTTATATTATTTACACACTTTATTTTGATAGTTGCCCAAAAGACAAACTGATTAAATGTAACTTTGACCGACCCTAACCCGAACCTCAGTCTGCTAATACTCTAAGGAGGGGGACCATCAAAATAAAATGAAAAAAAAAAGTAATATGATATAGTCCATTATAAACGTAGATTTAATATGGTGTTCATTGTGTGTAAATAATCATACTATAAAAAGTTAACCTCAAATACATAAGTATTATAATTATTGTTATGATTATTCATGAGATGGTATAACATATTATAATGTTTTTTATAATGCATTATGCATTTATTATAATGCCTTAAGAATACCCTTATAATGTATTATAAATACGGGCTTCATAGAAAGTGTTACCCAAATTTCTGCTGAAAAGCTGCTGCTTTTAATTCTAAGGCATTGTTTTCGTAATAATGTACTGATTCAAATTAGTAATCAATACTAATAATTATTTTACTACTCGACGTGCCTCCCCTGATGCTCTGGTGTCTGCATCCTCTGTTTGTAGCTTTATTAAATTCAATTAATACACTAAATATTATGCAATTATATCTGATTATCTAAGTTCTCTATTATCATACTTAAATGCTTCTGTAAATTAGATTAGAAGCACTGCTAATTATTGTTTTTCATATGTCTAATGTCTTCTATTTTGTATTTGCTCCACTTTTTATTTTTAATGACAAAGGTAAAACGACAAAAATAGCTTTGTTTTGGATATTCATTTACTAGGTAATTAGTTGGAGAAAAAGATGCATCGTCGTAATCAAAGCGCAGGGCAACTCAAGGTTCACACGTGATTTGGCCATAAGGGCTCAACAGTGGTTTACATTTTGACTTCCCCTGCCACAAAAAAATCAAATAGTATTATGAATTTTACAATTCTCGATTCCAGTCAGTAAGAACAAATTGCAAGCAATAGCTCAAATAAATAAACAGAACAAAGATAAAAATTAAACAAAACTAGGTTTTGGAGTTTGTAGATGTTCGTACAGAAACTGAATAATCAAATGTAAAATAACATTGCATAGCCTACTCTTATTATTCTGTTCAAGAAAAGTTGTCTACTATTATCAAGGCAAATTAATAATTTAAAAACTGCAGAGATCCACAAATACAAAGACTTTATGCATGTGTGCAATATTTGTGACAGACCTTTAGGTTTTGATGTTTTGTTAATGGCATTTATTACTGCAAAATTAAAGGCTGGTGACTTGCGCTTTGTGATTATCAACATTGAGTGAATGTAGACTAGTTCTTGTTGAAGAAAGGGCCCCTCAAGAGGTAAAGCCCAGGGGCCCCTTACAGTGTTAATGCGGCCCTGGTTATTGGGCTCCACGTTGTCCACTGAAAAATCCTTACGTTGTTTTTCATAAAAACCCTGATTTCTTTTTCGACTAAAGAAAATAAGACATGAACATCTTGGATGATATGGGCGTGAGTAAATTATCTGGAAGTTTTTATTCTGGAAGTTAACTAGTCCTTTAAAGTGTTTGCATCTAATGAGAATTTGTGCATAAAATTGTGTCAATTTCAGTAAATAAATGGAAGAAATAGAAACATTACAAATTGCATTATTATTATTAAAATGATTAAAATATAAACAAAATTATTAAAGTAAAATAATTAATTATTATTACAATTTTGAATAATAATTTAGTAAAATAATAAATAGAATAAAAAATAAATGAATCCTATCACAACAATAAGCTAAATTTAACTTTTAATGTTACATTTTGTTTTAATTTAATATGCAACTTACTATGCAGTCAACAAATTTAATGAAAGGAATAAGTTAAAGAAGTAATGAGTAGCTGAAAAGCAAACTGCGTACTTTCTGTGCCAAACAAAATTGCAAAATTGGCATTGAGAGATTTTATTTTAGTCTTTTTGCATACTAGTGTAGTATTTATTTATATTATGAATTAGCTTTTATTTTTATATTTTCTGTTTTCATTTTATTTTAGTTCGGTTAAGATTTAGCCATTGTTTTTTTGTTTTTATTAGTTTGTTTTCAGTTTTAGTTGTGCTTCAATGTAAACTTATTTCATTTAGTTAGTTCAAGTATTTCATCTGATATTTATACTGTACTTTATTTTCAGCTTTATTTAAATTAACAAAAACCAATTTTTAATAGTTTAAGTTAACACTGGTACTTTAAAAACTTTAAAAATTGTAGCTTTTTGCAGCTTTTTTGTTCTGTTTGGTGCCAAAAAAGGTTCCAAATTTTATTTGTATTTTTTTGTTTTTTGCATTGATACTATAGAACCATATTCTATCCATATTCAATATTCTAAAAACCTTCATCCACTATAAAGAAACTTTTGTGAAATTAAAACATTCCATGTTAATATTAAAGGCTCTTAATAGAAACGCTGATGCCAATTTTTTGATTAGTGTCACTAAACTAAAGATGAAAATAGGACCAAAATATGCTAACACTGCTATCACATTAATGTGGTGTGTTTTGTGTAAGGTGACAATGGCAAACTCAAAGTTTGGCGTCATTATGTCAAAGCTTTGCAGAGATAAAGAGATAAAGAGTCATTTTGACGTGCCTAAAATTTGCCTAAAATTTATGGTGGCGCTGTACGAAAATGTTTTCATCTATCAACATGACATCCATATTTTTTTGTCAGCATATGAAGATGATCTGACTTGTTTTTTGGTGAAAATCGGATGAACTGTCATGGAGGAGTTTGAAAAAGTAGGTTTTCAAGATAAATCAAAATAACAGACAAAGTTTGGCCGACTATTGGCTCAAGTCAAGTCAAGTCAGCTTTATTTATATAGCGCTTTTTACAATACAAATTGTGTCAAAGCAACTTTACAGTATCAAATGGGAAATTAATATATCAATAATTCAAAAGAAACTTTAAACAATTTTAGTTTGAGGAAATTAATCAATAGTTCCAAATTAATAAATTGTTTGTCCCCAATTTAGTTGGAGCAAGCCATAGGCGACAGTGGCAAGGAACCAAAACTCCATCTGTGACACTGATGGAGAAAAAAAAAAACCTTGGGAGAAACCAGGCTCAGTTCTCCTCTGACCAATAAACAAGTAGTTTTTAATTTTTGGCATGACCCAATGAATATTTTGAGACCAGTTTCATTACAATAGGTTAATGCAATCAAAAGTTATTAGCATTTTTGGGCATTTTATAATTGTAAATTAGAGTTTACTACTCTTGACCAATAGATGGCGCTGTTACCAAAATGATGTGGTGTGTTCAGTGTGAGGTGACAATGGCACATATAAAATATGGTGTTAATATGTCAAAGCTTTTCAGAGATACAGCCTCAGATGCAGTTTGGCATGTTGCGTTAATCTGCGCTAAAGACGGCCCAAGATTATGTCATATTTATAGGCTAAATAAAATAACAAATGTTCAAATCTGACTCGTCTTTGTAGAGCTGCTACTGAGTTTTGATGTCAGCAAAAATAGGGTCCCATCATGAGCGATCATTGTTTACTTTATCATTCAGAGAACTGCTGCACATCCCTATTAACAGCCCTAATATCTATTATATGGAGCTAGCTGTTGAAATGCTTAAATATAACACTTCATTTGAAATAACCCAATAAATCCATTCAATAATTCATACTTTTTGGGATGTAAGACAGGTCTGGGGCTATCCTAACTTTAAGAAGTTATTTACGATGGTTTTTAAGAAGATTCTTTTCAAGAATTTCAACTCTTCTTAAATTTTGTCTAAAGAACAATCTTAGATAAAAAGATAAGAATATTCTTAAGAAGAATTTTCGGGAATACAAAATATTCTTAATTTTTTACTTAACTTGGAAAATAAGAAGAAAATGGCAGTTAAGAAGAAATTTCTTCTTAAGAATGTTTTGTAAATCCGGCCCCAGGTTTGTAATTTTTGGCCAAACCATTGAGAAGTTTTAGGCAAAAAACAGACATTTTTCATTCTCCTGACCACTAGGTGGTACTGTGTTACACTTTTGTGTGCTTTCCGTAGAATTCATTTGCGCGTTATTTGAGAACGGTTTGACTAATCAACTTGAATTCCATAACTCTTTACCAGCATGGTCTGAAGATGATCTGAGCCAATTTTTGTGACAATCAGAGCAACAGCCTAGGAGGAGTTCGAAAAAGTAGTTTTTTCAGAAAATTCAAAATGGTGAAATTTGATTGACGGGAATCAAATTGTCTTTATCCAAGGAATCAGAGGAAAAATTAATTTTCAAAAAGTTATTAGCATAAACATGAGTGAAACTTTGGACAAGTGGTGGCGCTAGAGAGTTTAAGTTAGAGACTCCAAATGTGCTATGGAGACATTTCAGACTGTCCTCCATCAATGTGCCAAATTACACAACTTTCCAAGTGGTTCTATGGGCTGCCATAGACTTGAGCGGAAGAAACAGAAGAAGAAGAAGAAAAAGAACACTAACGGATACAATAGATGCCTTCGCACCTTCAGTGCTTGACCCCTAATGAGTCAATAATGGTTCTAAACTGAAGTTTTAATGGGATCGTACTCTCTCTGTCCAGGTCCGCAGCGTGTCGCAGGAGGTCTTGTACACTCATAATGAGAACATCTCTCTGGACATGTCTCTGTCTCATCTGCTGGTGGAGTGGGGTCAGTGGATCGATCATGACCTGACCTTGACCCCTCAGAGCCCCAGCACCTCCGCCTTTAAGACCGGAGCGGACTGCACCCGCACCTGCAGCAGAGACACGCCGTGTTTCCCAATACAGGTGCACATTACACCCACATCCTACATAACACACACTCCACAGGGCTCCACAGTGCAACTGAAAACTACTGTGTGCGACTATGAAAAAATATTTAGGATCAGCATATTTGTGTTTGCGCTGAGGGGAGCTTCAAATGTTTCTACATGTTTTTGCAACGTTGAGTGATATATCATAGACATACGCTACCGTCCAAAAGTTTGGGGTCAGTAAATGTTTATTCATGCTTTTTTTTTTTGAAAGAAATGAATAAATTGTTACATTATTAAAAAGTGACATAATAGATTTACATTGCTAGAAAAGATTTATAGTTTGAATAAATGTTGTTCTTGAAAGAAAAAAATACAGGTTCAAAAAAAAAACTGTTTCCAAAACGGATAATTCTACTAATAATTGAGAATATCAGAGTGATTTCTGAGAGATCATGTGACACTTAAGCCTGGGAAACTGAGTAACAGCTGATGAAAAATCAGCATTGCATCACAGGAATAAATTATATTTTAAAGTATATGAAAATAAAAACCATTATTTTCTATTGTAATAACATTTTGTAATATTACAGTTTATTTTCTGTATTTTTGATCAAATAAATGCAGCCTTGACTTCATTAAAAAAAAATTGCAAGTCTTACTGACCCCAAACTTTTGAACGGTAGTGTATCTGAAGAATCCTTTCATGAACCAAATGTAGAGAGAGTGTCAATAAGAGATTGATTGTTCAGAGTAGAGAGCTTTGTTGATTATAATAGAGCTTTGTGAGATGGCCATGAACTAAGATGAGGGACAGCTTTGAATGATTTTAAGGGAGTTTGTAAATGAGATATTGATTTAATACAACAGTGAAATAAACAAAAAATTTATATACAATGTCTGACTATAACACTGTTGCCTGATTTTGCTGTATTTCATCATCAAAAATGGTCTGAAACAAGTCTCAACTGAGCCGCTGCATCTCAATTCAAACACAGCTGTTTCTGTTATGAACATGGGTTTTTAAACAAATCTAGTGAGTCAATGATTAAATTTCCTATTCATAAAGACAGTCATTTACTTTATTCCTGAATGAATCATCCGTTCGAATGAATCAAATAAATTATATGATTCACTAATTAAATCAGTGACTGCCGCCACCTACTGGCAGATTTAGTTTCCTTTTTAAAGTATCTTTTATTTATTTAAATTATTTATTATTTCTGTATTTAAAATGTGATATTTAAAACATTAATCTCAACATGTATTTATGAATTTGATTGCGCTCATGCCACCTCTGAGACTCACATAAACACAAGAAAATACACCTACAAGACACTTTTGTGTTCTTCTGTGCCACCTCTGTAGTACAAATACATTTAGTTATTCTTATTCTGCTTGTTCAGATTCGGTTGTTTTAATTAGAAATTTTAAACCTTAAAAATATATCTGACAAAAATTGAAAAAAGTGACATAAAAGATGACATACTTTCATTAAAGTTGGCAAAAAAAGCCATTACAAAGGTAAAAACAAAATTCCCTTGTCATTTTTGTCAATTTGCCATTTTAAGGAGTCAAATATCACCTCGTAATGGGAAGGCATTTTTTTGATTATTGATTAGAAGGTGCTTCTGAAATTTTTCACAAGTGCTCCTAAGAAAAAAAGTAAGCGTAGAGCCCTGTCTTTTTCTTCACATGTAGATCCCTCTCTCTGACCCTCGTGTGGGGACTCAAAGCTGCATGCCGTTCTTCCGCTCCGCTCCCAGTTGTGCGTTTCCGCTCGGCCGGCGGGAGCAGCTGAACGCCATCACGGCATTCGTGGACGCCAGCATGGTGTATGGGAGTTCGGACGGGCTCGCCGCGGCCCTCAGGAACCTCTCGTCTCCTCTCGGTCTGCTCGCTGTCAACCGGATCCACTCAGACCGAGGATTTGGCCTTATGCCGTTCCTGACCCGCACTCAGCCGAACCTGGACCCCTGCGGCCCACGAGAGCGGATCGACCCCGTCCCGCTACCAGAGACGGCGCAAAGACTCAATATGTCCATGGAGAACAGATCGTTCTGTTTCCAAGCAGGTTGTAGCCATTTTTCTGAGTGTTTTTTTTTTTCAGATATAATTTGTTGTAGTTAAAATGTAACAGTGGCCGCAACACATTTCACTTCCATTATTACTTAAAATGGGATGAACAAGAGAAAAATGTAGGCTGGGACTTCATTCTTCTCAGATTATGTTTGTATTACGAGGGCATCATTTCATAAACCCTTGCTTTTTTATCATAGACCCTTCAAACATACCATCCACATTGAAATCAGTGGGTGTTCAGTGTCCTCTGATGCAGCATAAACTCTAGAATGTGTAGTAAACAATTTAAAAAAATGCAAAAACTATGACAAGGGGTGCAAAATTAAACTAGATAAAAAAGGTTGTCAAGACAAACTTTGAAGTTGGTTTGAGAAAGCTGGACCAGAAAGTTTAAAAAGTTTAGAAATTTGTGTAGTTTTAAAAACTTAATGTTAGATATATAGATAGATATCAAGTTACTAGCATGTTTCTAGTGTAACATGCTACAAGCATGTTGTTAGCATGTTTCTAGCATTATTAGCATGTTGCTAACATGATTAACAAGTTACTAACATGTTGCTAGCATGATTAGCAACTTACTAGCATGATGTTAACATGTTGCTAACATGATTAACAAGTTACTAACATGTTGCTAGCATGATGTTAGCATGATTAGCAAGTTCCTATCATGTTGCTAGCATGTAGTTACCATGATTAGCAAATTGATGGCATGTTGCCAAAATGTTTATAGCATGATTAGCATGTTGCTAGCATAGTGAACAAGTTGCTAGCATGATTCTAGCATTATTAGAAAATTTGCTAGCATGTTTCTAACATGAATCGCATGTTGCTAGCATGATTTTAGCACAGTTAGCATGTTGTTAGCATGATTAGCATGTTGTTAGCATGATTATCATGCTACTAGCACATGGCTAGCATGATTAACAAATTTGCTAACATGTTTCTAGCATTATTAGCATATAACTAGCATGATTCTAGCTCGATTAGCATGTGGCTAGCTTGATTAGCAAGTTGTTAGCATGATTATCATGTTACTAGCATTTGGCTAGCATAATTAGCAAGTTGTTAGCTTTTTTCTAGCATGATTAGCATGTTTCTAGCATGATTAGCAAGTTGTTAGCATGATTATCATGTTACTAGCATTTGGCTAGCATAATTAGCAAGTTGTTAGTACTTTTCTAGCATGATTAGCAAGTTGTTAGCATGATTATCATGTTACTAGCATTTGGCTAGCATAATTAGCAAGTTGTTAGTACTTTTCTAGCATGATTAGCAAGTTGTTAGCATGATTATCATGTTACTAGCATTTGGCTAGCATAATTAGCAAGTTGTTAGTACTTTTCTAGCATGATTAGTAAGTTGTTAGCATGATTATCATGTTACTAGCATTTGGCTAGCATAATTAGCAAGTTGTTAGCTTTTTTCTAGCATGATTAGCATGTTTCTAGCATGATTAGCAAGTTGTTAGCATGATTATCATGTTACTAGCATTTGGCTAGCATAATTAGCAAGTTGTTAGTACTTTTCTAGCATGATTAGTAAGTTGTTAGCATGATTATCATGTTACTAGCATTTGGCTAGCATAATTAGCAAGTTGTTAGCTTTTTTTCTAGCATGATTAGCATGTTTCTAGCATGATTAGCAAGTTGTTAGCATGATTATCATGTTACTAGCATTTGGCTAGCATAATTAGCAAGTTGTTAGTACTTTTCTAGCATGATTAGCAAGTTGTTAGCATGATTATCATGTTACTAGCATTTGGCTAGCATAATTAGCAAGTTGTTAGTACTTTTCTAGCATGATTAGCAAGTTGTTAGCATGATTATCATGTTACTAGCATTTGGCTAGCATAATTAGCAAGTTGTTAGTACTTTTCTAGCATGATTAGCAAGTTGTTAGCATGATTATCATGTTACTAGCATTTGGCTAGCATAATTAGCAAGTTGTTAGTACTTTTCTAGCATGATTAGCAAATTGTTAGCATGATTATCATGTTACTAGCATTTGGCTAGCATAATTAGCAAGTTGTTAGTACTTTTCTAGCATGATTAGCAAGTTGTTAGCATGATTATCATGTTACTAGCATTTGGCTAGCATAATTAGCAAGTTGTTAGTACTTTTCTAGCATGATTAGCAAATTGTTAGCATGATTATCATGTTACTAGCATTTGGCTAGCATAATTAGCAAGTTGTTAGTATTTTTTCAGCAAGATTAGCAAGTTATAAATGGACATACCTTTTTTTTTAATAAATCTAAATCTAAAAAAACTTTCAAGTATTTACAGTGTTGCTGAGCATTGAAACATGTCGTCACAGTCTTGTGAAAAGGGTCCATACATTTAATTTAGTTTAATTGTATTTATTTATTTATTTATTTATTTATTGTGACTTTAATGATATTAAAGCTAAAACACTGTGTGAAGAAAAGGAAAATAATTTATTTGTATTTGACACTGATTTGAACTGTCCAGTTGATGTAGTGTTTTGTGGGCGTGTCTTAGGAGACTCTCGGGCCAATGAGCACTTGGGTATGATCGCTCTGCACACGCTCTTTCTGAGAGAACACAACCGATTGGCTGAGGAGCTTCACAAGCTCAACCCTTTCTGGAGCCCAGAGACGCTGTACCAGGAGGCCAGAAAAATACTGGGCGCAGTCCACCAGGTGACAAGATAAAACCTCTCAAAGTAATCAGAGTTCCCTTCAGTCCTGCCTGTCTCTGATTGGCTCAATTTTGTTTGTAGATCTTGACGTGGGATCACTACTTGCCCCGTGTCCTGGGCCCCACTGCAGATCTGGCCCTCATGCTCCCTTACAGAGGCTATGACCCCTCTGCTGACCCCAGCATCTCCAACATCTTCTCCACCGCCGCCTTTCGGTTCGCTCATGTGACCGTGCATCCGGTGGTGAACCGCCTCGGACCCGATTACCGCTTGAGCCCTGAGCACCCGGCTCTGCCGCTGCACCACTCTTTGTTCGCATCCTGGAGAGTGGTGCGAGAGGGTTAGTTTCTCACACGCTTAAGGCGAGACACCACTGGAGAATCCACACTTTTTACTTCCAGCTTTTTCACGTCATTGCAAGTTAATATCTCACAATTCTGATGTTTGTCTCAGAATTGCAAGAAAAAAGTCTGAAAAGTCCAATTTGAGCAGGTTTGCAAATCATTTGATTTAGATCAGAACCTCAGAGCAGGTTTGTGAATCTTTTGATTCAGGTTGGAACTTTGTGTATTGCGAGTCATTTGATTCAGATTGGGAGCGAGTTCGGGAATCATTTACATTTAGATCAGAACTTTGCATATCATGAATCATTTGATTTAGATCAGAACCTCAGAGCAGGTTTGTGAATCTTTTGATTCAGATCTGAACTTTGTGTATTGTGAGTCATTTGATTCAGATTGGGAGCGAGTTCGGGAATCATTTACATTTAGATCAGAACTTTAGATATAATGAATCATTTGATTCAGATTGGAACTTCATGCATTGTGAGTCATTTGATTCAGATCGGGAGTGGGTTTGCAAATCATTTGTTTTAGATCAGAACTCTGTGTATCGCGAATCATCTGATTCACATCGGGAGCGAGTTCAGGAATCATTTACATTTAGATCATAACTTTGCATATCATGAATAATTTGATTCAGATCGGAACTTTGTGTATTGTGAGTCATTTGATTCAGATTGGGAGTGAGTTCGAGAATCATTTACATCGTAACTTTGCGTATCATGAATCATTTGATTCAGATCGGAACTTTGTGTATTGTGAGTCATTTGATTCAGATTGGGAGCGAGTTCGGGAATCATTTACATTTAGATCAGAACTTTGCGTGTCATGAATCATTTGATTCAGATCGGAACTTTGTGTATTGTGAGTCATTTGATTCAGATTGGGAGCGAGTTCGGGAATCATTTACATTTAGATCAGAACTTAACGTGTCATGAATCATTTGATTCAGATCGAAACTTTGTGTATTGTGAGTCATTTGATTCAGATTGGGAGCGAGTTCGGGAATCATTTACATTTAGATCAGAACTTTGCATATCATGAATCATTTGTTTCAGATCGGAACTTCATGAATTGCGAGTCATTTGATTCAGATCGGGAGCGGGTTTGCAAATCATTTGTTTTAGATCAGAACTCTGTGTAATCGCAAATCATCTGATTCACATCAGGAGCGAGTTCAGGAATCATTTACATTTAGATCGTAACTTTGCATATCATGAATCATTTGATTCAGATCGAAACTTTGTGTATTGTGGGTCATTTGATTCAGATTGGGAGTGAGTTCGGGAATCATTTACATTTAGATCAGAACTTTGCATATCATGAATCATTTGATTCAGGTCGGAACTTCAGGGTGGGTTCGCAAATCATTTCTGTGAATTGAATGATTCACAAACCACACTCTGAAGTCTTAATCTGAAAAGGTGGTTTGCAAATCTTTTGATTCAGAGCAAATTCTGAGTGTGATTCACAAGTCATTTGATTTAGACCAGAAATTCAGAGTGGGTTCATGAATCTTTTGATTCAGATGGGGACTTCGGAGTGGATACAGTAAATAATTTGAATTAGATCTGAACTTTGTGCATTGCGCGTCATCTGATTCAGATCAGGAGTGGGTTTACAAATAATTTGTTTTAGATCAGAACTCTGCATATAGCGAATCATTTGTTTCACATGCAAGTGATTTGAGTCAGATCGGGAGTGAATTCAGGAATCATTTACATTGGAACTTTGCATATCATGAATCATTTGATTCAGATCGGAACTTCAGAGTGGATTCACGAATCATTTCTCTACTTGAATGATTCACAAACCACGCTCAGACGTCCCAAATTTGAAAAGAACCGATTGATTTCAATCTGAACTTTTGAGCAGGTTTGTGAATCATTTTACGAATGGAATGACTTGGCACTCTGAAGTCACAATCTGAAATTATGGTTCTCGAATCTTTTGGTTTAGATTCAAACTTTGGAGCATTGTTTGCAAATCATTAGATTCAGATCAGGATTTCAGAGCGTTTTCGCAAATCTTTTTCCAATGTATTTTTTTGTAACATGCTAATAATGCTAACAACATGTTATTAACATGCTAGAAACATGCTAGTCATGTTAGAAACAGGCTAACAACATGCTAACCATGCTAGAAACATGTTAGTAACTTGCTAATCATGCTAGCAACATGTTAACAACTTGTTAATCATGCTAGCAACATGTTAGAAACATGCTAGCAATTTGCTAATCATGCTAAAACATGCTAGCAACTTGTTAATCATGTTATAAACATTATAGCAATGTGGTAATCATGCTAGAAACATACTAGCAACATGCTAACCATGCTAGAAACATGTTAGTAACTTGCTAATCATGCTAGCAACATGTTAACAACTTGTTAATCATGCTAGCAACATGTTAGAAACATGCTAGCAATTTGCTAATCATGCTAAAACATGCTAGCAACTTGTTAATCATGTTATAAACATTATAGCAATGTGGTAATCATGCTAGAAACATACTAGCAACAAGCTAATCATGATAGAAACATGTTGGCAATGTGGTAATCATGCTAACAACATGTTAACAACTTGCTAATCATGCTAGAAATGTGTTAGAAACATACTAGCAACTTGTTAATTATGTTAGAAACATGCTAGCAACTTGCTAATCATACTATAAACATGCTAGTAATTTGTTAATCATGCTAGTGACATGCTAGAAATGTGCTATATATCCATCTATCTACCATTAAGCTTTTAAAATTACTTAAAACTATTTCAAACTTAAAACTTTCTAAACTTTTTGAACTTTTCAAACTGTTTCAAACTCTCTGGTCCAGCTTTCTCAAGCCAACTTCAACGTTTTTCCTGACAAACTTTTTTTTATCTAGTTGAAATGTTCAAAGCCAAAAATGAGCACTTACATTTGTGTTTGGGATGTCTTCTTTCCACTCGTCTGAAAGTTGTTATGGAAGCAAAATCTCAAAACTGACATGTTTTTTCCCGTGGTGTCTTGTCTTAATATTCACTATTTTGCCTGCTAATTGCATTATTGTTATGCATGATGAGCATGTTTGTGTGTGTAGGTGGCATTGATCCTGTGCTGCGTGGTTTGCTGTTGTCTCCGGCTAAACTGCAGACAGCTGACCAGATGATGGTGGAGGAGCTGACCGAGAGGCTCTTCCAGGCTCAGGGAGGGCTGCCGCTCGATCTGGCAGCGTTAAACCTGCAGAGGGGACGAGATCACGGCCTTCAAGGTGCCAGTCATCAGTCTGTCACTAGTTATAGTTAAGCACATTGAGAGCTGCCTCACTGTCTGCATAGGCAGCTGCCTTCTAAGTGAGGATCCTAACTGAAGCACAGTTAGTAACACTCTACTAAGAATAATATGACATTTTTTTTGTGATTTAAATGCTGTTACATTTGTTTGTGCAACTTCTTCTTCAGGTCAAAATGTTGTATAGGAAAATGAAAACAAGCCATATTTATTATATATATATATATATATATATATATATATATATATATATATATATATATATATATATATATATATATATATATATTGTCAGTGTGTGGCTTAAAACAATAAGCTTTAACTTATTCTAGTAGATTTGGGAAAATACAAGTACACCCATAATCATAAAAATACAGAAATATTTGCTAAAATAGTTAGTTAGATTTAACTAAAATGGACTTTAGTTAGATTTTTGCTTCAGTATTGATGTTAAATATATTTATTGTACATTTATTGGATTAAATATGTTTTATTATATTTGTTTACAAAATGCTTGAGGCAGCTCACTTATTTATTTTTATTTTAGGTTTTTTAAAGATTCAGTTACAACTTCTAACTGATGTGTTTACAATAAAAAAGTATAGTGTGTACAAAATACAATAATAATAATAATAACATGACATATTATAAATATTTCAAAATTGTAAGCTATTTTTGTTTATTTTCCTGTTATTTTTTTATTTATGTATATGAAGGCAGCTCACCTCATTTTTATTTTATATATATCTACAGAAAACTTCTGTGTTTACACTTAAAATATGAAATTTGCAAAAACAATATATATAAATAAATTAAATTAGAAAATTAAGTTAGATAATTATGCATTTTATTTATTGATTTATTTGCTCGCTTGCTTGCTTTGGTCTTATTAAATACAGCAATAATAAATACATTTAAAAAGGGCTTTCCTGACTTTATCTCTCCTTAAAAATGTTTAGTAAGTGTTTTTTGTAATTTGTTTTTTCTTAATATTGTTCTAATTTTAACCTGAGGATGTCACACTAGACTTTTATTTTATGCTAAAAATATTACTATATGTACACTACTGTTCAAAAGTTTGGGGTCAGTAAGACTTGCACATTTTTTTATGAAGTCAAGGCTGCATTTATTTGATCAAAAATACAGAAAATAAACTGTAATATTACAAAATGTTATTACAATAGAAAATAATGGTTTTTATTTTCATATACTTTAAAATATAATTTATTCCTGTGATGCAATGCTGATTTTTCATCAGCTGTTACTCAGTTTCCCAGGCTTAAGTGTCACATGATCTCTCAGAAATCATTCTGATATTCTCAATTATTAGTAGAATTATCAGTTTTGGAAACAGTTGTGGAAACATTTACTGACCCCAAACTTTTGAACGGTAGTGTATATATATATTTATATCAAACCATGAATTTTATAGGATCTCTACTGTTTTATAACATTTATTAGGAAAGATTCAATGACATTCAATTATGAAAACTCCTGTAATGTTTACACTTAGATAAATATAAAATGTGCAGAAAAATAAAATAAATATATATAACAAATAAATAAATAACTGGAATTACATTTTATTTATTTATTTGCTTTAGTGTTATTAAATACAGTAATACAGTTATTTTATAGTATTTTTTTTTATTTTAAACCATGAATTCTATATGATCTCTTTTGTTTTATATTTTTTCTTTATTAGGAAAGATTAAATAACAACTCCTGTTATGTTTACACTTAGAAATAAAATATAAAATGTGCAATAAATAAATAAAAATAACAAATGATGTACGTAGATGCTTTTTATTCACTTGCCTGCTTTGGTCTTGTTAAATAATAAAAAATAATAAATAATAAATACATTTTACAAAAATGACATTTCCTGACATGATCTCTCTCCTTATTTAGAACTCTTTAGTAATTCTTTGCTATTTTTTTCTTAATACTGTACTAATTTTTCTTACTTTAAATTTTAAACTTAACCTAAGGATGTGAAGCAGGACTTTTATTTCAACCTAAAATATTACAATATTTTATTTTGATTTCAAACCATGAATTATATATGATTTATTCAGTTTTATATAATTTTTCTTTATTAGGAAAGATTAAGTAACAACTTCTTAAAACTCCTGTTTACACTTAGACAAATATAAAATGTGCAATAAATAAATAAACATAACTCAAAAGACATAAGTAGATGCATTTTATTTATTTACTTGCTTTGGTCTTGTTAAATACAGTAATAATAAATACCTTTAAAAAAAAAGTGACTTTTTCTGTCATGATCTCTCTCCTTATTTAGAACTCTTTAGTAATTCTTTGCTATTTTTTTCTTAATTCTGTACTAATTTTTCTTACTTTAAATTTTAACCTTAACCTAAAGATGTCAAGCAGGACTTTTATTTTAACCTAAAATATTACAATATTTTATTTTTGATTTCAAACCATGAATTCTATATGATTTCTTCTGTTTTATATTTTTTTCTTTATTAGGAAAGATTAAGTAACAACTTATTAAAACTCCTGTTTACACTTAGAAAGATCTAAAATAGATATAAAATGTGCAATAAATAAATAAAAATAACTCAAATGACATAAGTAGATGCTTTTTATTTATTTATTTATTTATTTATGTACTTGCTTGCTTTGGTCTTGTTAAATACAATAATAATAATAAATACATTTTATTTATTCCTAAAATTATCTCTCTTCTTACGGTTTAATAATTCTTTGCTATTTTTTCTTAATACTGTACTAATTTTTCTTACTTTAAATTTTAACCTTAATCTAAGGAGTCAAGCAGGACTTTTATTTCAACCTAAAATATAACCTTTTTTTTATTTCAATCATTTAGTATTCAAGTATTTAATTATAGTTTCTTGTGTAATATTTGGCTGATTTCACAGTTGTGCTAGACGTTTATTGTAAGAGTGTTATTTCAGGTTACAGCGCGTGGCGTGAGCTCTGCGGTCTCTCTGCGCCTGTCAATGAGTCTGATTTAGCAGGCATTCTGGGTAATGGAGTTTTGGCCAGAAAGCTGCTTCATCTCTATGGAACGGCTGAGAACATAGACGTGTGGGTCGGGGCCATTTCGGAGCCGGCTCTGCCCGGGGGCCGCGTGGGGCCGCTGCTGGCCTGCCTGATCGCCAAACAGTTCGGAGCGCTCCGAGACGGCGACAGGTAACGTGACGCTCCGCTTCCTGTCAGTGTTATGAGTTACTGGAGTGAGGTGTGATGTGAAGTACACTAGTGAATGTGCTTTAGGTTCTGGTGGCAGAGTGAAGGTGTGTTCAGCTCCGCTCAGAGAGACGCTCTGCGCTCCGCATCTCTGTCCCGCATCATCTGTGACAACACACACATCCGGCAGGTGCCCTTTGACCCCTTCGCGCACACGCTCCGCCCTGACGACCTGCTGCCCTGCGCTCGCGTCGCTCACGTCAACCTGTCGGCGTGGAGAGAGCCAGATACAGGTATTACAATCAAATAATCCTCATGTTGGATGTGTGTTATTCATATTCTCTCGATATTTTGGGCTCATTTTCAGACCCGGTGTGTGGCGCGGTCCCCCGCTTGGATCTGGGTTTCTCTGTTCTGTGCGAGTCTACTGTGATTTATCAGTGTCCTACTGGATACCTGCTGCAGGGACACACTCAAATCACCTGTGACCCCAAAACCCAGCGGTGGACCCCACAACTGCCCACCTGCCAAGGTTCAGTTCAGTTAGATGACATATGAAATACTGCATTAAATATTGAATAGAAATATAACATACTACATGGAAAACTAGATAAAAATGTTTGTCAAGACAAACTTTAAGTTGGCCTGACCAGAAAGTGGCATCTTGCTAACATGTTTCTAGCATGATTAGCATGTTAATAGTATGGTTTTAGCATGGTTAGCAAGTTACTAGCATTTTTCTAGCATCATTAGCAAGTTATTAGTATCTTGCTAACATGTTTCTAGCATGACTAGCATGGTTTTAGCATGATTAGCAAGTTACTAGCATCTTGCTAACATATTTCTAGCATGACTAGCAAGTTGTTAGCATGGTTTTAGCATGGTTAGAAAGTTACTAGCATCTTGGTAACATGTTTATAGCATGACTAGCACAATATCATTGATTTAGCATGATAAGCAAGTTACTAGCATCTTGCTAACATGTTTCTAGCATGACTACCATGTTAATAGTATGGTTTTTAGCATGGTTAGCAAGTTACTAGCATTTTTCTAGCATCATTAGCAAGCTACTAGCATCTTGGTAACATATTTGTAGCATGACTAGCATTTGGTTAGCATGGTTTTAGCATTATTAGCAAGTTACTAGCATCTTGGTAACATGTTTCTAGCATGACTAGCACATTATCATTGATTTAGCATGATTAACAAGTTACTAGCATCTTGCTAACATGTTTCTAGCGTGATTACCATGTTAATAGTATGGTTTCAGCATGGTTAACAAGTTACTAGCATTTTTTTAGCATGATAAGTAAGTTACTAGCATGTTGTTAGCATTATTCTAGCATGACTAGCATGTTGTTGGCATGGTTTTAGCGCGATTAGCAAGTTACTGGCATCTTGCTAACATGTTTATAGCATGATTAGCATGTTAATAGTATGGTTTTAGCATTGGTTAGCAAGTTACTAGCATTTGTCTAGCATCATTAACAGGTTAATAGCGTGTTGTTACCATGGTTCTAGCGTGATTAGCATGTTAATAACATGTTAGCATGGTTTTAACATGATTAGCAAGTTACTAGCATCTTGGTAACATGTTTATAGCATGACTAGCACAATATCATTGATTTAGCATGATAAGCAAGTTACTAGCATCTTGCTAACATGTTTCTAGCATGACTACCATGTTAATAGTATGGTTTTAGCATTGGTTAGCAAGTTACTAGCATTTTTCTAGCATCATTAGCAAGCTACTAGCATCTTGGTAACATATTTGTAGCATGACTAGCATGTTGTTAGCATGGTTTTAGCATTATTAGCAAGTTACTACCATCTTGCTAACATGTTTCTAGCATGACTACCATGTTAATAGTATGGTTTTAGCATGGTTAGAAAGTTACTAGCATCTTGGTAACATGTTTATAGCATGACTAGCACAATATCATTGATTTAGCATGATAAGCAAGTTACTAGCATGTTGTTAGCATTATTCTAGCATGACTAGCATGTTGTTGGCATTGTTTTAGCATGATTAGCAAGTTACTAGCATCTTGGTAACATGTTTCTAGCATGACTAGCACATTATCATTGATTTAGCATGATTAACAAGTTACTAGCATCTTGCTAACATGTTTCTAGCGTGATTACCATGTTAATAGTATGGTTTCAGCATGGTTAACAAGTTACTAGCATTTTTTTAGCATGATAAGTAAGTTACTAGCATGTTGTTAGCATTATTCTAGCATGACTAGCATGTTGTTGGCATGGTTTTAGCGCGATTAGCAAGTTACTGGCATCTTGCTAACATGTTTATAGCATGATTAGCATGTTAATAGTATGGTTTTAGCATTGGTTAGCAAGTTACTAGCATTTGTCTAGCATCATTAGCAAGTTATTAGTATCTTGCTAACATGTTTCTAGCATGACTAGCATGGTTTTAGCATGATTAGCAAGTTACTAGCATCTTGCTAACATATTTCTAGCATGACTAGCATGTTGTTAGCATGGTTTTAGCATGATTAGCAAGTTACTAGCATCTTGGTAACATATTTGTAGCATGACTAGCATGTTGTTAGCATGGTTTTAGCATTATTAGCAAGTTAATAGCATCTTGCTAACATGTTTCTAACATGACTACCATGTTAATAGTATGGTTTTAGCATTGGTTAGCAAGTTACTAGCATTTGTCTAGCATCATTAACAGGTTAATAGCGTGTTGTTACCATGGTTCTAGCGTGATTAGCATGTTAATAATATGTTAGCATGGTTTTAACATGATTAGCAAGTTACTAGTATCTTGCTAACATATTTCTAGCATGATTTGCATCTTGTTAGCATGATTAGCAAGTTATCAGCATGTTTCTAGCATTATTAACCAGTTACTAGCATGTTGCTAACATGTTGTAAACAAACTACTAGCATGATTCCAGTTGCTAGGCTTGGCTAGTGATAGATAGATAGATAGATAGATAGATAGATAGATAGATAGATAGATAGATAAGATGGATTTTTTTATGATACATTTTTGAATAAAATAAGTCATTAAATTAAATATTACATGCAAAATAACATTAGATTAAATATTAAATTAAATACTAAATTATAATCACACAATAATAAACAAATAATATTAAATCAAATTAAATATTCAAATAAAATTAATTAAAGTATTTTTCAAAGTAAATTTGGAAACTGATTGATTCATCTGACGACCAGTTTATTAAAACAATGTTTTTATTGCTTATATAAAATATTGATGAATGCTCAACATTATTTTTTTGACGTTTGAAGTACATTTTGAATAAAATTAAATAAATAAATTATTTTTTTTAAGACATATTAAATATTACATTAAATATTATATGTAAAATAAGATAATATTAAATATGATTGTTAAATTAAATAATTAAGACATACAACAACATTAGATTAAATAGTAAATAGTAAATATTAATTCCACAATACTAAAAAAAAATATTTTAAATCAATTAAATATTCAAATAAATGTAAATAAAATTAATTAATTAATTAATTAAAGTATTTTTCAAAGTAAATTTGGAAATTGACTGATTCATCTGACGACCAATTTATTAAAACAATGTTTTTATTGTTTATATCAAATATTAATGAATGCTCCATATTATTTTTAGACGTTTGAAGTACATTTTTGAATAAAATTAAATAAATAAATAATTAAATTACATTTTAATTACATATTAAATATTACATGTAAAATAAGATAATATTAAATATGAGTGTTAAATTAAATAATTAAGACATACAACAACATTAGATTAAATACTAAATAGTAAATATTAATTTACAATACTAAAAAAATTATATTAAATCAAATTAAATATTCAAATAAAATTAAATATAATTAATTAATTAATTAATTAAAGTATTTTTCAAAGAAAATTTGGAAACTGACTGATTCATCTGACAACCAAGTTATTAAAATAATTTTTTTATTGGTTATATCAAATATTGATTAATTTTTAAATAAAATGTAATAAATAAATAAAATTAATATTTAATGACATATTAAATATTACACTACATATTACATGCAAAATAAGATAATATTAAATATGAGTGTTAAATTAAATAATTAAGACATACAACAACATTAGATTAAATAGTAAAATAGTAAATATTAATTTAAAATACTAAAAAAATATTATTAAATCAAATTAAATACTGAAATAAAATGAATGAAAGCAATGAATTTATTCAAGTGTTTTTTTACAAAGTAAATTGAGAAATGGACAGATCCATCTGACATATTTGTATTGTTTATTTTAGATATTGATGAATGCTCCAGTCATGCGTCCGTCTGTCCTCCTCACCTGCAGTGCTTGAACACACCTGGAGCTCACACCTGCACAGGTGAGCATCCTCTGCGCCTTCCTCAGTCCATGGCAGATTATTAATAAAGCCAAGCGCATTATTAATGAGCTTTTGTTTGTTGCATAAGCAGAACCCGTGGCTCCGCCCCTTTCCGCCTCCTCCATTGTTGCGTCAGTGATGTCGGTCCTCGGGGGCGTGGCTTTGGTCGTGCTCCTCCTCTCCTGCTACCAAAGGTGTGTTCAGATCTCTTTGAGCTGTTGTTTAAAGGAGGAAATGTGCTAAACTTAAAATATGAATCGTAATCCTCCAGGTTTTTCCTTCGGAGAGCAGAGTCGGCGAAGACAGAATGCTGTCAGAGAAGCAGCTGAAATGCATTCTGGAGATCTGCTCTCAGTTGGTCTTCACATGTTCAGTGTTTGAGTTTCGTTTGACAGCTCAACCTGAAACACCGGACAAGTGTGAACACGAATGAACGCATTTTTAGCATTTCTCCCTAAAGCTTTTGTCTGTGCTAAATCTGCCATCGGCCCTCCTGCGTGACGTCACATCTGCTGAGGGACAAAAGTCCTTGTTTTTAAGAGTGATTTCTGGAGGATCATGTGACTCTGAAGACTGGAGGAATGATGCTGAAAATTCAGCTTTGCATCACAAAAATAAATTAGATTTTAAACTATATTCACATAGAAAACTCTTATTTTAAATAGTAATAATATTTCACAATTTGACAGTTTTTACTGTATTTTTAATCAAATAAATGCAGCCTTGGTGAGCAGAAGAGACTTACTCACCAGAAATCTTAGCAAAATCACATTTTTGAATGGTTGTGTACATATTTGTTGCAGAATATTAATATTTGGTTATTTGTTTGTAATGTTTTGTCTCCAAATGAGGTGTCACGTTCACTTATGTATGATCAATTTAAGCTCAGCCAATAGAATCCAAGATTGTGCTGTGACATCATGCATGTATTATACATTTAAATAAGCTTTGACGTTTGCATATTATAAAATAATTATGATTTCAAGCATCAAGTATAGAACTTTTTATGGAAGTCCTATACAATTTTTATACATTCGAATAATTATGAATAAAGTCCATAGTTCTTACATTGTTATTTTTGGAAAACGTATTCATTGTTCACAAAAAAAAAAAAAAACTGAAATTGAGCTACAAACTTGTATTCTGAAAATGCATTTAGTTTTTTTTTTTTTTTTAATTTATGTCTATTTTTAATTCAATTAATTTCATATTATGGCATAACAAATATTACATTAAATATTACATGTAAAAACATTCAGATTAAAAATATTAAATTAAAAAGTAAATATTAATGACACAATTATAAACAACTAATATAAATAGACTTTAATTAAATATTCAAATCAAATTAAATTATTAAATTACTGAGCAACAAATTCTGTACTAATTTGTTTTTACTTGCATCTATTACATTAAATTTTACATGTAAGTAACATTTAGATGAAATATTAAATTAACTAGTAAATATTAATGAAACAATTTTAACCAACTAATATTAAATACTGACTACAATTAAATTTTCAAATCAAATTAAATTATGTATTAAATTAAATTTGGAAATTGACTGGTTCATCTGACACCAAATTTATTAAAAAGTTTTATTTTTTGTTATTTTATTTAAAAAAAATTAATATCGATGAATGTTACACATTTCTTTTGAATATTAGGACATGTACAATAAATAAATATCAAATATTACATAAAATATTAAATTTAAATTAGCATCAGATTAAATATTAATGATAAAATATTTAACAAATAAATTTATTTAATAGTAAATAAAGTATAGAAATATGCTTTATGTTTCATTTTAAATATTGATGATTGTTTCACTCATTTCTTTTGGACATTTGGATATTCATGGACAGTCTTTAACTTGACAAATTAAATCTTTATATCTTATAAATCTTTAAAGTTCTTCTATGATGCTGTACAGTCATTTTTGGAAAATGCATTCATTATTCACAAAAAAACAGTCACAAACTTGTATTCTGAAGATGTTTTTAATAGAGTTTCAGGGTCATTTTGAACATAATGAGGCAGTTTAACTTAATGATACTAAAGCAACAGACCTGAGTGTAGACGCCATATTTAAAGTGTCACGAATGAAAACAAGGCTGACAAATCATTTCAACGACATTTCCAAGATATTTCCAGTAGAAAAAAACCAACAATACAACCTATTTCCCACGTTTTCACTCAAATCAAATGAAATATGATGACCAAAAGCGAGTTCTACACTGTAAACACTGTATCCGTGCTGTAAAACAGCGATTGTCAATCATGCAACAGTTATATTCTATAACACAGCGTGCAATGCATCATGCTACAAGTACAATAACTTAAAATTGGAAGAGGGATCATACAAAATGCATGTTAGTACTGACCTGAATAAGATATTTCACATAAAAGAGAATAGTTGAATTAACAAAAATGATTCTTAATACTGTGTTGTTCCTGAATGATCCACAGCTGTGTTTTTTGTTTAGTGATAGTTGTTCATGAGTCCCTTGTTTGTCCTGAAGTTAAACTGCCTGCTGTTCTTCAGAAAAATAATTTTTGTTCATTTGAACCCTTTCCAGCAATGACTGTATGATTTTGAGATCCATCTTTTCACACTGAGGACAACTGAGAGACTCATATGCAACTATTACAGAAGATTCAAACACTCACTGATGCTCCAGAAGGAAAAAACATGCATTAAGAGAAACTTTTGAACATAATGAAAACTTTTGAACAGCATGAAAATGTGTGCATTTTGCTCATTTTGCCTAAATATCTTTTTTTTTCATTTAGTTCTGCCTTTTAGAAGCTACAGAATATATTTCCATGTTTCCCAGAAGACAAAATGAGTAACATTTATCCTAATCTTTAAATTTCAAAAGTTTTCACCCCCGGCTCTAAATGCATGTTTTTTTCCTTCTGGAGCATCAGTGAGTGTTTGAAGCTTCTGTAATAGTTGCATATGAGTCTCTCAGTTGTCCTCAGTGTGAAAAGATGGATCTCAAAATCATACAGTCATTGTTGGAAAGGGTTCAAATACACAAAAATGCTGGAAAACCAAAGAAGGAGGATTTT
>CM065141.1:31894441-32004441 GCA_033026305.1 Cirrhinus molitorella | reverse complement strand
CAACCTGTGATTGTTTTTGCAGGATTATTTGATGAAGAACAAGTTAAAAACAACAGCATTTATTCAAAATATAAATCTTTTCTAACAATGTAAATCTATGCTATCACTTTTTAATAATTGAACACATCCTTGGTGAACAAAAGTATTAATTTCTTTCAAAAAAAGAAAGAATAAATTTACTGACCCCAAACTTCTGAACAGTAGTGTATATTGTTAGAAAACCTTTCTATTTTAAATAAATGCTGTTCTTTTTTAACCTTTTATTGATCAAAAAATCCTGAAAAAACAATCACAGGTTCCAAAAGACAATAGTTTCCAGCTCTGATAATAAATCAGTGTATTATAATGATTTCTGAAGGATCATGTGACACTGAAGACTGGAGTAATGATTCTGGAAATTCAACTTTAATGACAGATATAAATTTAATTTTAATGTATATTAATATAGAAAAACATTGATTTACATCGTAATAATATTTCACAATATTACATTTTTTTTCTGTATTTTTGCAGCCTTGATAAGCAAACTTCTATAAAAAACATTAAATGAGAGGGTGTGTCCAAACTTTTGACTGCTAGTGTATATTCATTCACATCCTTCTCTTCACTCTCTGAGGCAGAAGCCTCCAAACTCATCCTTTCTAAGGCTGATATGGATAGGAACTATACTCTCATTCTGGCATAATAATCAAGGAACTTTGCTGTTGTACCATGAGTGCAGCAGGAGCAATGATATTACGCAGCGCCTGAATATAGTCCCTAGCTATTTTACCATTAGCTTAGTGGATCACACTGGAAGTAGGATTTGTCATTATATAAATGAAGAAATCAGCTTTTATTTGAGTAAAAAAGTGAGGAAATTGATTCTGATGCATGCATGATTCATTTTTAAAAATGTAAATAAAAAATAAAATTACAATTATAAATAAAAATGATTTATTAATCCTAAAACATTTTTTATTACATTACAAAATTCAATTATATCAAGTTATTTGTAAAAGACTATATAAAAATAAATACTAAAACTATATTAATAAATTAATAATATGTTAATAAATATACTAAAAGTATCAAAATTGTAAAAGTAAAAGACAAATAAAAACATGAATAAATGTAACATTAGTTGTAAGAATACTACATTTTACAAAACACTATCCATTATATTTGCATTTTTAAAAGACTTAAATTTTTGCATTCACATTTTTTTGTTTAATTGGATCTGTCATTATATCAATAAAGAAATCAGCTATTGAGTAAAAAAGTGAGAAAATTGATTCTGACACATGCATAATTCATTCACAATTATAAATAAATATATTTGTAGTATTTATTTTGTTTTCATTTTTAAAAATGTAAATGAAAAATTAAATAATTATAAATAAAAATTGTTTATTAATCATAAAATATTTAAAATTATATTAAAAAATTAAATTATATTAAATTGTAAAATATTTGTGAAAATTATTATCGTGGAGTATTTATAGATATATCTAAAATATTTTTTCTAGTATATTTTTATAGATAAATATATCCATTATATTTGCATTTTTAAAAGACTTAAATTTTTTGCATTAACAATTTTTTGTTTAATTGGATTTGTCATTATATAAATGAAAAAATCTGCTATTATTTGAGTAAAAAAGCAAGGAAATTAATTCTGACACATGCATGATTCACTTTTAAATAATGTAAATTAAAAATTAAAAATAAAAATCACAATTCTAAGTAAATAATTTGTAGTATTTATTGTTTTCATTTAAAAAAAAAATAAATAAAAAATTAATTTAAAATTATAAACAATGGTTTATTAATCATAAAATATTTTTAATTCTATTACAAAATTAAATTGTATTAAATTGTAAAATATCTGTAAAAATTATTAAGATGTAGTATTTACAGATATATCAAAAATATTTTTTTCTACTATTTATTACTATTTAGAATTTTTATAAATATATCCATTATATTTGCATTTTTAAAAGACTTACATTTTTGCATTCACACAATTGTGTTTAATTGTATTTGTCATTATATAAACAAAGAAATCAGCTATTATTTGAGCAGTAAGTTGATTGTGAGGCATGCATGATTGTTCATGATTTCCAAAAGCATGAAAGAAAGCGACTGAAGTGTTTAGTTTGCACAGCTTTCTTACTTGGGTCCTCCACATTGGATGTCTTTGAGCGTTTGCAGAGACGCGGTAGCGACCGGCTCGATGGTCAGAGAGTTATTCTCCACTGCGCTCTGGACCGACTGAGACAGCTGAAGGAGGAAGACAGAGAGATGATCAGAGGAAGACAGCAGAGCTCAAGTGTAGAGCAGTGCACTCACAAACACACACTGACCTCAGAGCAGGTGAACGACAGACACGGCCCGATATCCTCTCTGTAAACCCTGCTGATGAACGCAGACGAGCGATCCACACTGGCCTTCTCCTTCCACGACAGGAACTCGGCGAACAACACCGAGTCCAACTACATCACAGACACACTTTCATTTATCCTGATTAACGCCATTCATTCAGTCATGTACTTTCAGAAGACAATTCTTTTTATTAAATGTGTTGAACATGCTTTATTTTTCTGAGGTAGAAAACATTCAAACTGGCCAATTATTTGACTATTATTATTTATTTGTTTATTCATGCTTTTATTTGTACATTTTCATTATTTTTTTTATATTTATTAACATGTATCATTGGTATTATTTAAAAATGAATGAATGAATTTAAGACTATTTCATTATTTGTACTATTTACTAATATATTTTATTAAATTGTATTCAATTTAGTTTAATTATACCAAATTGTAAAATGTTTTTTCGATGCAATATTGATTGTAAGACTATATGGAATATTTTTTTATTATAAATATAATTAGAATTAAAAATTAAGATTATAAATTAATCAGTTTTTTTATTTTGTACTTTTTGTTATTTTTATTACATTTTTTAATATTTGTAGCTATTTAGCTGTAATTTATTTTCATTTTAGTTTTAGTCAACTTTTATTTCATTCATTTGTTCATTATTTACTAATGTATTTATTAATATATTAATGTTTAGTATTAACCTATCTAAAATTGTTAATTTGTTTTTTTGTATTTAGTAATATTTAGATTTTTAGATGTTCATTATTTTAGTATTTATTAATATATTATTAATATTATTATTTTAATGTTTTGTATTATTAATATCTCAATGTATATATAAATATTTGTAGTATTTATTAATGTTTTGTTTTATTGTAAAAAACAAAATAAATTTAAATAAAATTACAATTATAAATAAAAAATATTTATTATTAATTAAAAATACATATTTTTGATTATATCAAATTGTAAAATGTTTTTCAAAATATATTAATTGTAAGACTACATGGAATATTTGTAAAAAATTATAAATATAATTAGAATAAAAATTAAGATTATAAATAAAAATGATTAATATTAATCATTAATATTATCATAATTTTTTTTATTAATACGTTTTAATATAATTTATTTATTAACATGTTTGGTATTTATAAATATGTCTAAAAATTATTATTATTATTATTATTTATAATTATTATTATTAAATATATATTTTTAACTTTGACTTTTACTTACATTCATATTTTCATGTTTAATTCTGTCTAATATTTCATTTTATTTCAGCTTTATTTGAATATGTTTTGTATTATTAATATTCTATTATCTCTACTATTCTATTAAAATATATCTAATATATAAAAAAATAATTATTCATTAATGGTTTGTTTTCATTTAAAAAAATATAAATAAAATGAACCATTAAAAATGTAATTAGAATTATATAAAAAAAATAAATGTAATACGTTAAATGTAAAATGTAAGACTATATGGAGTTTATTTAAAAAGAATAATTCATTTATTAAAAGTACAAAATTAAATCAAACACAAATATTTTTAAATGTATTACAAAATTATACTAAATCGTAAAAGTTTTTAAAATGTAATAGTTGCAAGTCAAATAATTAGTATATATTAATACATTTGAATAATATCATTTATTTATTAAAATGTTTAATATTTAAAAATACATCTAAAATATTTTAAAGTATTTATTTATATTTTGAATTACCATTTATTTTTATATTTTTACGTTTTAATTTTAGCTTATTATGTACTTTTTGTCATTCTGAATAGTAAAAGAACATATATAGGCAACTTTTATTTCAGTTTAAGTTTTAGGCAACTTTTATTTCAATTAGTTACCAAGATTGCAACATATAATCATTAATGTTAACATTATACAAATTGTACAAACTTTAATTATTGTACAAACTTTAATTTGCTGTTAAGCTGCTTTGAAACGATTTGTTTCGTGAAAAGCGCTATACAAATAAACTTGATTTGACTTGACTTGACTTGACCAAGACAACTTTTCTAATTTGGTTTCATTTCAATTCTATTATTTCTGATATTTTAATATTTTTTCAGCTTTAGTTCAATGAATAAAACTTATTTGTATTACTTCTACCCTGTGTCTAGACCAGCAAAACCACCATAAACCAGGAAAGACCAGCAACCCACCTCAGGCTTAAGATGATGTTGTTGTTTTTTAAAAACAAACACAAAAACAAAGTAAAGTTCTATTTCGGAACCCTTTGTAGCCTGTTGCCATGGAGACCTGCCAAGCAGTTACCTGGCAACAGGGTTGACAGACAGGTCACACAGATCAGATCAGATCAGATGAGCAGGAATCAGTATCAGAGAGAGCAGAACAGGAACTGCACAGATCAGAGAAACACAGAGGAAGTGCAGAGGAGCAGAAAAACAGAGGAAGAACAGCAGGAAGTGAGTGATCAAACCCTCATGGAGTCCCTAAAAGCCTGTGGTGTTTTTGAGGAGCGCGTTTGCACCTCTTTGTCCTCCCGGCTCGTCGGCGCATCTGTCGGCGCGGGCTCCGTGTGCATCTGTAGGGCCCCGCTGGCGCTCTTGTTGCGCGTGTGGCCCCCGGGGCGAGACGAGGCCCGAGCGGAGCCGGGGGACAGCAGCTGAGGATGGAGCTGGCGGTTCGGGGAGGAGGGCGTGGAGGTCAGCACCAGGGTTTTCAGAGCGGAGACCTCCGCCTGCAGCACGTCAATCTGACGACAAACACGCTTTTTTAGATCAAAAATCAGGAGACAGCAGAGAGTGAGACAGAAAGAGTGAGACAGCACCTTGCCCTGGGCCTCCTTCAGCTGCTTCTCAGCCGCCGCTTGCTTCACGTTGGCCTCTCGCACCATCTTATGGGCCTCCTAGAAAAAAAGAGAAAAACTGGATTTTGCTAATGTTTTTACAATTATTATGCATGCAGCATTTTGTCTTCATTTAACAAAACTGTTAGATCACATGGAATATTTTTTTAAATTCTAAATAAAAATTACAATTACAATTATTTATATAAAAAAAATATTCATTATTTATTATATAAATAATACATATATTTATTTTTTAATTAACATTAATTGTTGGAACAAATGGAGTGTTTAAAAACATAAATAAATGTAAAATAAAATTACAATTATAAATAAAAACAATTATTATACATGCAGCATTTTGTCTTCATTTAACAAAACTGTTAGATCACATGGAATATTTTTTAAAATTCTAAATAAAAATTACAATTACAATTATTTATATAAAAAAAATATTCATTATTTATTATATAAATAATACATATATTTATATTTATATTATCATTAATTGTTGGAACAAATGGAGTGTTTAAAAACATAAATAAATGTACAATAAAAGTATAATTATAAATAAAAACAATTATTATACATGCAGCATTTTGTCTTAATTTAACAAAACTGTTAGATCACATGGAATATTTTTTAAAATTCTAAATAAAAATTACAATTACAATTATTTATATAAAAAAATATTCATTATTTATTATATAAATAATATATATTTTTTTTTTAATTAACATTAATTGTTGGAACAAACGGAGTATTTAAAAACATAAATAAATGTAAAATAAAATTACAATTATAAATAAAAACAATTATTATACATGCAGCATTTTGTCTTAATTTAACAAAACTGTTAGATCACATGGAATATTTTTTAAAATTACAAATAAAGTTACAATTATAAATAAAAAATCATTAATTAATTGATATAAATTAATAATTGAAAAAAAAAATATTCACAATTTTCTTGTATTTATATTTATTTATATTATTGTAAAAGTTTAATAAACAGATTAAGCAAAAAATAATGATAATTATGCATGCAGCATTTATTCTTAATTTAACAAAACTGTTAGATTAGATGGAATTTGGAATTTTTTTTAATTATAAATAAAATTACAATTATTTTATTATTATATGATTATACAATAATAAATATATTAATATTTTAATATTAGTAAATAATTACATTAAATTATTTTTGTTTTAATTTAATATTAATTGTCAGACTACATTAATTAACTGTTGGACTAAATAAATTATATATTTTTAATTATAAATAAAATTACAATTATAGATAAAAATCAATAATTAATTGATATAAATTATTATAACAGTTAAACTACATTAACCATTAGACTACAGGGAATATATATAAAAAAATTAATAATATATATATATATATATATATATATATATATATAAAAATTACAATTAAAAAATATAAATCAATAATGATTAATTATGTCAATAATTTATATAAAAAGTTAATTTTTTTAATTAACATTAACTATTGACCAACATGGAATTTTTTTTTGTTAAATTATAAATAAAATTTAAAATAAAATTACAATTATAAATAAAAATTAGTAATATTAATTCTGTATCTAACTGATATAAATTAATTATTTTTTATTTGCCATTAACTATTGGACTACATGGAAATTTACTAAATAATTATTTATTGTATAATTATAATATATTATTATACAATAATATTACATAAATATGAATCATTAGAAAATATTTGTATACATTTACTAAATGATTAAATATTTTAAAAATGTAACATTAATTGTACTATATGGAATATTAAAAAAATAGAAGTACATTTTAAAATGTAAAATAAAATTACAATTATATAAATCAAACTGATGAATTATTAATATATATATATATATTTTAAGTATATATATATATAAGTATTTTAATATTATCAAATTATTACGATAAATTGTATTTTTGATCATTTCATATTAATTGTGAGACTACACTGAATATTTGTAAACATTACAACAGCCTTCTCTGTTCACTGTCAATCTGATGATGATGTCACATAAGTCCCGCCCACCTCAAAAAGACTGGCGGTTAGTTCCTCCAATTCCAGCTCCAGCTGATTCCTGACATGAGACAGTCTGACACACTCCTCGTCCTTCAACTTCAGCTCCTGAAAACACAAACGAGAGTCAATCAAACATATTTGAATAGAATCCATTTGAATGTGAGAGCCTGCTAAATAAACATGAAGAAAATTTGATGAAAAACATGCATCTGTTCACTTCACTAGGCCTTCATTGATGGACTGGATTACTGTGACGTTTTTATCAGCTGTTCGGACTCTCATTCTGACGGCACCCATTCACATCCATAGCTGAGCAAAGTGATGCAAAGCTACATTTCTCCAAATCTGTCTCGTTAACAAACAAAACGTATCTAGATCTTGGATGACCCAAGTATATTTTCAGGAATAAAATTGGAAAATGCCAATAGATCAACATGTCAATTTAGCAAAATAGTAATTAACTTGCAGTTATGAACGGTTTGGTGTTTTGGCAGGAAATTATTTATTATTAAATATTTGTATTATAACATATTGGGCAATAATTTACTTTTATAGAAGATTTTTTTTTTTGTAGTTTGTGCATGTTTATTTATTTATTTTTTCAAATTTACTATTACTTATTTTAAAAAACATATTGCCATGGTTTTACTTCTTGTGAGCACAATCTACTTAAACTAAATTAAATTATATTAAAATGTTTCAGTAAGAGCCTGATTAAAATAAAGCGTCTTATATAAATCAAGTGTTTATTATTTACAAATATTAAAGTTCTTAAAGGGATAGTTCACCCAAAAATGAAAACTCTCATCATTTACTCAACATCATGTCATTCCCATTTATTTTTTTTGTGGAACATAATAGAAAATTTGAGAAATTATTATTTTTTCTTCATCCATACAGTAAAAATCAAAGCTAAACAAAATGGTTTGGCAACATTCTACAAAATATATTTTGCTGTTCCACAGAACAAAGGTTTGGAACGATACGAGGGCGAGGAAATGATGACAAAATGTATTAGCAATACATTTCCTGCATTCTAGATCAAAATCAATACTGTCAAGTGCATTTACAAATATGCATTATTAAGGCGAGACACTGCAGGCAAAAACACTGCTTTTTCAGTCACCTGTCAAATTTGAGATTTTGGGCTTTTTGGTTTTTTGTAAAGTGTGTTTTCAGACTAGTGGAAGGAAAACATCCCAAAGACACTGTTAAGTGTTTCTTTTATAGCACTTCATCTATTTGTGCCAATAGATTTCAATTACAATACGTATTTTTAAAGGCCGTTTTCTCAAAATGTGTTTTTTCTCCTACACCGAGCCATAAATCTCCACTTCAGCAGCATTTACACAAAACAAACTTTACATTTGTATTCCTGTCTATATCCTGAAAGTTTTTACAGAAGGATTTGTTCATATATAATTTGCTTGATTATATACAACATTTTATTCCCCCCAAAATTGTAAAAAATACACTGTTTTTTGTCTGTTCTAAGTATTTTCTGTATTACAGAGTGACAAAATGACATACGCAAAATTCCCTCTGTAAAAACATTTGACTTTAATTTGCCAAAATTAAAGTGTTTAGATTTTTGTAGTAGAATTGTATGCAAATTAGTGCATATTTCAATAAACAATGCCTCATTTGCATATTTAAACCTAACATTTTAAAAAACTTGTAATACAAAAAATGTTTGCAATTATCAATGTACTCAATCAACTGGGTAAGTAAGATGATAACTATTAGCTCATTTTTTACCCTATTCACCAGCAGTGTCTCGCCTTAAGTTTGCAACGGCTGTGAATTCAGTAATATCCATCATCGTTTATTTATTTACTCCAATTGAAAGCCATAAAACCAGCTAAACGTTCAGGGGGGAACTCATGGGCCGAGTTTGTCCAGGGCCGAATTTTAACCCCAGTCCAGCCCTGTTTTTAGGAGAACCGTTCCTTCAAAGAACCTACAATGAAGCATCAAGAACCTTTTACACTGAAAAACGGTTAGCATAGAATACATTCACCTTCTGTGCAGCGTCCAGCTGCTCTCGGAGGAACTCTGTTCCCTTCTCCTTGATCTCCATAGAGGAGCTCCGCAGTCGGGACACGTTGTAGGTCTCTCGCCTATGAGCTCCTGCCTCCTCTGGGGGCATCTTCTCCCCTTGCCCCCCATCACCTCCAAATCTGGGCTTCGGGTCTGGCTCCAGGTCTACCAACCTGGACATCATTACAGTTAGTTTTTATGTCTAGAAAACTAAATTAGATCATACTGTGATTCCTAACTGTCCAATGGGAGTCTAGGAAGATCCAAACAAGGACCTCAAATTCCTTGAGGATTTTACTGTATCAGAACAATCTAGTCATGAAAACAACGACACGCCCTTCTTTATATAGTTTGACAAAGCTGTGGGTGAATTCGTACAAGCTCGAGTGTCGTTAAAGACCAAAATCAGCTCTGACTGAACATCAGGGCGGTTTATGTAACTCTGCGCTTCGCGGTAGTCGCGGCATTTCCCGTGTGCGCTCCCCGCCCTTACCCTCACCGCGCCCGGCTACACAACTCCCCGCGACCCGCGGTCACCGCGCACCGTACATCCGCCCAACAGAAAGAATGTGACAATCAAAAAAAGTTATAACAAAGTGTTGTAAAGTTGCAGCTCCGCTTTTCCCGAAACGAACAGAGATAAACAGTGGGACAAATACCAGTGGGTCTTGCTGAAGTTTTCCCGAACACGGCTGAGATCGAATCTAGAGAAACACTCCGGAATCCGGATCCGAGCGAGAGATCCGTGATGTTTTGGTTTGGTTCGGATAGTTTGGCAGACTTTCCTCTGAGATTGAGCACTGAGCAGGAAAAATGTCCAGCTGTCAATCAAAAAAAAGTCACATGACCGAGCGGAGGCATCCAGGAGTCACGTGATATGCCTCAATCAAATAGCCCAGTGTAACTATTCTATTCTCTGTGTTGTTTGTTATTGTGTTATGCTGTTTGTTCGGTTCTGGTGTGATGCGTTTGTTCCATTCTGTTACGCTGTGTATGATTTTTCTGTTTTTTTTTTCCATGTGTGTTATACATTGTTTGTTCACTTCTATGTTGTGTTTGTTCCATTATTTAGCATGTTTTGTTACATTATGTTACATTAACCTTTTATATTAAATTGTTTGTTGTGTTGTGTTATGTTATGTTATGTTATGTTATGTTATGTTATGTTATATGTATGTTACCTTCTGTTCTGTTCTGTCATGTCATAAATATATACATGTATGTGTGTGTATTTATATGTACATAAATATACAGAGTAAACACACACATATAGTATGTAAACATAAACTTTTATTTTGGATGATTCATGATTAATCGTTTGACAGCCCTAGTTTATTCCATTGTGTTATGTTGTGTATGTTATGTTAAACTTCAGTTCAGTTCTGGTACGTTATGTTGGTTCCATTCTGTTCTATTACATTACATTTTTGTTCAGTTCTAGTTTGTTATGTTTGTTCCATTCTGTTATGTTATATGATAAATTGTTCAATTCTGGTATGTAGTGTTGGTTCAATTCTGGTATATTAAGTTGATTCCATTCCGTAATGTTATGTTCTGTTATGTATCATTTTTTGTTCAGTTCTAAAATGTTATGCTTGTTCCATTCTGTTATATTGTGTATGTTATGTTAAATTGTTCAGTTCTGGTATGTTATGTTGGTTCCATTCTATGTTATGTTATGTTATGTTATGCTATGCTATGTTATGTTATGATATGTTAAGTTGGTTCCATTCTGTTATATTACCTTACATTTTTTATTCAGTTCTAGTATGTCATGTTGGTTCCATCCTCTTATGTTATGATATGTTATGACTTCTGGTATGTAATGTAGGTTCCATTCTGTTCTGTTAAGTTCTAGTATGTTATGTTGGTTCCAATCTGTTATGTTATGTTATGCTATGTTAAATTGTTCAGTTCTAGTATGTCATGTTGGTTCCATACTGTTATGATATGTTATGACTTCTAGTATGTTATGTTGGTTCCAATCTGTTATGTTATGTTATGTTAAATTTTTCAGTTCTGGTATGTAATGATGGTTTAATTCTGATCTGTTCTGTTAAATGTTTTTGTTCAGTTCTGGCATGTTATGTTGGTTCCATTCTGTTCTGTTGTGGTATGTTATGTTGGTTCCAATCTGTTATGTTATGTTATGTTATGCTATGTTAAATTGTTCAGTTCTAGTATGTCATGTTGGTTCCATA
Organism: Cirrhinus molitorella; assembly: GCA_033026305.1. Classification (NCBI taxonomy): domain Eukaryota; kingdom Metazoa; phylum Chordata; class Actinopteri; order Cypriniformes; family Cyprinidae; genus Cirrhinus; species Cirrhinus molitorella. The sequence goes on along the minus strand of CM065141.1, from coordinate 31,992,935 downwards.
CTGTTATGATATGTTATGACTTCTAGTATGTTATGTTGGTTCCAATCTGTTATGTTATGTCATGTTATGTTATGTTAAATTTTTCAGTTCTGGTATGTAATGATGGTTCCATTCTGTTCTGTTCTGTTAAATGTTTTTGTTCAGTTCTGGCATGTTATTTTGGTTCCATTCTGTTATGTTATCATATGTTACATACATTTTTTGTTAACTTCTAGAATGTTATATTAGTTTCATTCTGTTATGCTGTGTATGTTATGTCATGTTATGTTAAATGGTTTAGTTCTGGTATGTTATGTTAGTTCCATTCTGTTATATTACATAACATTTTTTTGTTCAGTTCTAGTATGTCATGTTTGTTCCATTCTGTTATGCTGTGTATGTTATGTCATGTTATGTTAAATTGTTCAGTTCTGGTATGTTATGTTGGTTCCATTCTGTTATATTACATTACATTTTTTGTTCAGTTCTAGTATGTTATGTTTGTTCCATTCTGTTATGTTGTGTATGTTATGTTAAATTGTTCAGTTCTGGTATGTTATGTTGGTTCCATTCTGTTGTTATATTAACATTTTTGTTTAGTTCTAGTATGTTATGTTTGTTCCATTCTGTTATGTGGTGTATGTTATGTCATGTTAAATTGTTCAGTTCTGGTGTGTAATGTTGATTCCATTTTGTTATGTTGCATACTGTATGTTATGTGTTGTGTTTTGTTAAGTAAGTTTATTAAGTTGTTTCTTAATAAACTTGTTTGTTTCTAGTTGTGATTGGTTTTCACACCATCTATGTTGCGTGCCTACCATTCAGCATGATGAATTTAAATCCTCTTTTTTTATTTACAAAAAAATAATTGTGGGTGGGTGATTTTGCTCAGTCACCATTAGCAGTTGTTACATAACATTAGACCTGTTTAGGTTAAATCTATAAAAACAAACAGAGTAATACTATGGTACTTTTTGTTTAGCTGAAATCTGGACGTACCTCCCAACCGGACATCTCTCTTCCTCTGCTGTATGCTGATCCGTCAGATCACATTTGCCAAAAAACGTAGGTGATGAGTACACTGCTATCCCAGAATTCCCTGCCACCAGCACCTCGTACCCTGGAACAGACCTGGAGCGTGCCGGAGGAGAGGAAGAGAGCTGCACACGATGGATTCCTTCAAAAGCGTCCATCACGGAAAGTATGCTCACTCCCCGAGAGCACGCTCACTTCAGCTACATTTCTGCCGGCCAGCCTGTTAAATACAGAGAGATTAGATTCAAGTTCAGAGATTAAGACATTGTAGATTTTTTCTGCATGCATCACGGCTGAAGTTTCCATTCAGGCTATCAAAGTGTAACTAAAGCATTGCACCATAAACCTAATGCTTGCAACAATGTAGTTAAATATCTACCCAACATGCTCTTGAAGAGACAAAACTGCAAAGTATTAATACATAAAAATGGATGAATACTCCTTTTCACTACCAAATTTATCCTCATTATACGTAAAATTCTAAATCAGGCTTACCCCAGTGACCTAACGCAGCTTTTTCTCCATAGGCTCTTCATGAAAGTGCACTTTCAAAACCCCAGTTTGCATGATTAGAACATCTGAACGGTTGCAGGTTTTTACAGCGGATGATATGCACAGTGTTTCCAACTCTGAGCGGAGTTCCAGCGCTTGTGGTATGGCATTGGTTAATCAAATGAAATGGGGCCACATGCAGAGGTGCATTTCCTCCACTAGAGGGCCCTAGATAGTGCTCCAAACACCCTGCTGAGGGCCTCTATGATCAGAAAGTCTTCATTAGGGCCGTAACTCCTCATGATGATTAAGAAATGTCGGTTATTTATTTCCTGTCTATCTACATCATATTTACATTACATAACTGCAATTAATACATGACCTTTTTAATAGAAAATGTGTGAGTGTCATGCATATGTGAGTTTTGAAAGATTTGCTCAGATTAACAAACCCCCCTAGTTTTCCACAATGCCCCTTTGTTAGTGGAAAACAGATTAGCAGGTCAAGTGACCGGAGGTGTGGGCGTCCCATGTACTCCTCTGCTCGATCCGACGGTTCCGGTAAAGACGTCAAGTCCCGAAAAACATCACACGCTGTGAGTAAACCCGCTTCTTTCTTATAGATACAGTGTTTCAGGCCTACAGACAAGAATTAGAATGCAGTTGCATTTGATATTTTTGTGTTTCTGTTTTCATTCTTCTTTTAATTCTCACATTTGACCCATGCTGTTGTATATAACTGGCTTGTTAATCGGTTTAGCTAACTAACATCAAAAGAGCATCTGATTTGCACATGCACTGTGTGTTTCAGCCAGCGCTAAGCATGCATGCGTGTGTTTCCTGGTGTAGCTGTCCATGCTTATCGTCTCTAATCATAGAGAAAGGTCAGTAGAGACTGTGATTGACAGGCTGAGAGTGGTCTTCCTGTCCAGAGGGGGCAGCGATGACGGTGACATACTCACGGCGGGTGGCAGACGCGCGTCTGGGGACCTTTTATCGCCTGCTTCTGCGATGGAAAGGAAGCATCTATAAACTGTTATATCGAGAGCTGCTGATCTTCACTGTGATGTACTGCACTATCAGCATCACATACAGGTAAACACTCATTCTTCTCTTTTTTGGCATTGCCACGTTCATTTTTTTTTAACATTTACCATTTAGTGCATTGGAGTAACAGCACTATAAATTCATTTCGGTCTATTTCAGTATTACCATTGAACCACATCCACTTTAATATACTATTAAAGGATTAGTTCACTTTTAGAACAAAAATGTACAGATAATGTACTCACCTCCTTGTCATCCAAAATGTTCATATCTTTCTTCAGTCGTAAGTAAATGATGTTTTTTGGGGAAAACACTTAAGGATTTCTCTCCATATAATGGACTTCTATGGTGCCCATGAGCTTGAACGTCCAAAATGCAGTTTAAATGCAGCTTCAAAGGCTCTAAACGAACCCAGCCGAGGAAGAAAGGTCTTATATTGCGAAATGTTCTGTTATTTTAGAAACAAATTCACATTTTATAAGCTTTTATATTTCAACACTAACTGTATTGACCCGGATCCCAAGACTAGCATTTGATGTTAAAAAGTATATAAATTGTCAATTTATTTTGAAAATAACCAATCGTTTCGCTAGATAAGACCTTTCTTCCTCGGCTGGGATCGTTTAGAGTCATTTGAAGCTGCATTTAAACTGCATTTTGTAAGTTCAAACTCAGGGGCACCATAGAAGTCCATAATATGGAGAGAAATCCTGAAATGTTTTCCTCAAAAAAACATAATTTCTTTACGATTGAAGAAACAGACATGAACATCTCGGATGACAAGGAGGTGAAAACATTATCTGTACATTTTTGTTCCAACTTCCAACTTTCTGCAAAGAATTTATTGGTATTACCATATTGTTTAACATTTACCATAGTAGTAGCATAGTATTTCATGAAGTATATTGGATTGCCACATATATACATTGATTTTAGTACTAATGGTATATTTCTACCATATATATATATATATATACACTGCCGTGCAAAAGTTTGGGATCAGTAAGATCTTTTTAAGATTTTTTTTTTTTTTTTAAGTCTCTTTAATGCTCATCAAAGTTCAACTTATTTGATCAGAAATACAGAGAAATGAAATATTATTGCAATACAAAATTACGTTTTTTTTTTTTATTTCAATATGCTTTAAAATATAATTTATTTCTGTGATGCAAAGCTGAATTTTCATCAGCCATTACTCCAGTCTTTAGTGTCAAATAACCGTTCAGAAATCATTCTAATATACTGATTTATTATTAATGTTGGAATCAGTTGTGCTGCTTAATATTTTTTTGGAAACTGTGATACTTTTTTCAGGATTCTTTGATGAATAAAAAAATAAAAAGAACAGCATTTATTCAAAATAGAAATCTTTTCTAACAATATAAGTCTTTACTATCCCTTTTTATCAATTTAACACATCCTTGCTGAATAAAAGTATTAATTTCTTTCAAAGAGAGAAAGAAAGAAAAAAAAGTACTGACTCCAAACTTTGAACGAGGTGTTTATTGTTACAAAAGATTTCTATTTTGAATAAATGCTGTTCTTTTTAACGTTTTATTTATCAAAGAATCCTGAAAAAAGTATCACAGGTTCCAAAACAAATATTAAGCAGCACAACTGTTTCCAAAACTGATAATAAATCAGTATATTAGAATGATTTCTGAAGGATCATGTGACACTGAAGACTGGAGTAATGATTCTGGAAATTATATTATAAATTATATAGGAATAAATTATATTTTAAAGTATATTAAAATAGAAAACAACTATTTTAAATTGCATTAACATTCCACAATATTACAGTTTTTTTTTCTGTATTTTTAATCAAATAAACACAGCCTTGATGAGCAGAAAAGTCTCCTTTTAGAAAGCATTAAAAATCAGACTGATCCCTAACTTTTGAGCGGCAGTGTACAGGTCCTTCTCAAAAAATTAGCATATTGTGATTAAGTTCATTATTTTCTGTAATGTACTGATAAACATTAGACTTTCATATATTTTAGGTTCATTACACACCACTCGAAGTAGTTCAAGCCTTTTATTGTTTTAATATTGATGATTTTGGCATACAGCTCATGAAAACCCAAAATTCCTCTCTCAAAAAATTAGCATATCATGAAAAGGTTCTCTAAACGAGCTATTAACCTAATCATCTGAATCAACTAATTAACTCTAAACACCTGCAAAAGATTCCTGAGGCTTTTAAAAACTCCCAGCCTGGTTCATTACTCAAAACCGCAATCGTGGGTAAGACTGCCGACCTGACCGCTGTCCAGAAGGCCATCATTGACACCCTCAAGCAAGAGGTCTGTGGGAAGGAAAAAGTGTGGCAGAAAACGCTGCACAACGAGAAGAGGTGACCGGACCCTGAGGAAGATTGTGGAGAAGGACCGATTCCAGACCTTGGGGGACCTGCGGAAGCAGTGGACTGAGTCTGGAGTAGAAACATCCAGAGCCACCGTGTACAGGCGTGTGCAGGAAATGGACTACAGTTGCCGCATTCCCCAGGTCTAGCCACTTTTGAACCAGAAACGGCGGCAGAAGCGCCTGACCTGGGCTACAGAGAAGCAGCACTGGACTGTTGCTCAGTGGTCCAAAGTACTTTTTTCGGACGAAAGCAAATTTTGCACGTCGTTCGGAAATCAAGGTGCCAGAGTCTGGAGGAAGACTGGGGAGAGGGAAATGCCAAAATGCCTGAAGTCCAGTGTCAAGTACCCACAGTCAGTGATGGTCTGGGGTGCCATGTCAGCTGCTGGTGTTGGTCCACTGTGTTTTATCAAGGGCAGGGTCAATGCAGCTAGCTATCAGGAGATTTTGGAGCACTCTATGCTTCCATCTGCTGAAAAGCTTTATGGAGATGAAGATTTCATTTTTCAGCACGACCTGGCACCTGCTCACAGTGCCAAAACCACTGGTAAATGGTTTACTGACCATGGTATTACTGTGCTCAATTGGCCTGCCAACTCTCCTGACCTGAACCCCATAGAGAATCTGTGGGATATTGTGAAGAGAAAGTTGAGAGACGCAAGACCCAACACTCTGGATGAGCTTAAGGCCGCTATCGAAGCATCCTGGGCCTCCATAACACCTCAGCAGTGCCACAGGCTGATTGCCTCCATGCCACGCCGCATTGAAGCAGTCATTTCTGCAAAAGGATTCCCGACCAAGTATTGAGTGCATAACTGAACATAATTATTTGAAGGTTGACTTTTTTTGTATTAAAAACACTTTTCTTTTATTGGTCGGATGAAATATGCTAATTTTTTGAGATAGGAATTTTGGGTTTTCATGAGCTGTATGCCGAAATCATCAATATTAAAACAATAAAAGGCTTGAACTACTTTGAGTTGTGTGTAATGAATCTAAAATATATGAAAGTCTAATGTTTATCAGTACATTACAGAAAATAATGAACTTTATCACAATATACTAATTTTTTGAGAAGGACCTGTATATATATATATATATATAAGTACCATGTGATACCATAACTATACCATGGTACTGCCCCAGTAAGGGTTAAAAGTGTATGATTCTCCAAGAGGTATTTTAAAGAATACTATGGTAAATGGTACCATGGCACTTTAATATGTACCAGCATATGAAATGATTACTGTATTCATATACAATGGCAATACATGATACTTTGATATACTATGGTACTGAAAGTATCTGACTAGTTGCTTTTTTGTTTTAAAGTCGTTTTCTTTGGATAGTTTGACTACTCAAAAGAAAGTATAGGAAAATATAACTATAAATATAACTAAATTTCACATACATAAACAAAAATTGGCTTTAAACCACTTTTTTCTTTACTCAAAGTTGATCTATATGGAAACTAACCAGTTCTATTAATCCTAAACCAGTGAAAACTTCATCTCTATGTTCATCCTGTGTCTTCTTACCGTGGTTTTGCTATTGGCTACTAACCATAGTTTAACCATGGTAGTTATTTAGTAAAACTGTGGTTATAAAAAACACTACACTTACTACACTTTTACTATAGTTAAAAACATGGTTAATTTTCTTAAATGATTTGTATTTGTAAATTCTTTTCCTTTTTGTTTTCATAACTGTACTGCCTTAATGGTTTGATGTTTTGTACTGTTTAATTAAAAAAAAAAGAAAATCAAGTCAAAATCTGAATCAAAAGATTAGCGAACCATAATTTCGAGAATCATTAAATTCGCAAAATGATTCACAAACGCAGTCTGAAATTCCTATCTGAATCAAAAGATTCACGAACATGTTCCGTTCTGAATCGAAAGATTCACAAACCCGCTCTGAAGTTTCAATCTAAATCAAATTATTTGTGAAACGTAATTTCAGATTGGAACCTGGAGCATGGTTCGCGAATCATTCAATTCACAAAATGATTCTGAAACCCACTCCTAAAGTTCCAATCCGAATCAAATTACTTTTTGGTAAAAAATGAAAAAATCTAATGATTTGTGATCCACACTCCGATCTGAATAATGATTTGTAAACCATAATTTCAGATCGGAGATCAGAGCTTTGGAGCGTAGTTTGCGAATCACTTAATTTGCAAATCTGCTCCTGTACTTCCGATCTGAATCAAATGATTTGTTAAAAAAAAAAATAAATCAAATGATTTGCGATCCACACTCCGAAGCCCCGATCTGAATAATGATTGGTAAACCATCGTTTCAGACCAGAACCGTTTGGAACTTAGGAGCGTGATTTGATTAAGAAAACAGTCCCACGCAAAAGCTTTAATACAAAAACGTACACAATAAATGGCGACTGTAGAAAGCAAAATGCCGATTTGCGGCGATTTAGGAATGACTAACTTAATTTGGCCATGTTTACACAACACTGTCAGTACTTCTACTGGCTTAGCTCGCTAGTTTTAATGACATTAACTGAAATAAATGAGAAAGGTATAGTTTACAAATAAAATATCCATTTTTACATTCCAAAGATGAAATCCAGCACAAATCTATGAACATACTGAGGCTGTGAGGACTGGTTTACTGCTAATTAGTGAAACACTCCATTAATATGACAAACTGCAGCTAAAATACATGTCAGATGGAAACATTGTGCATTATGATTGAGTTTGTAGCTTAATTAATTTATAATTAATAAGTTGCTGAAAGTTCAATAGGAAATCAGATGAAAGCATCCAGTCATCTAATACCAAGTGAGTGTTAAATTTATCAGTATACACTAGCAGTCAAAAGTTTGGACACAGCCTCTCATTTAATGTTTTTTAAAGTAGTTTCTTAAGCTTATCAAGGCTGTTTTCACTTGATCAAAAATACAGAAAAAATGGAATATTGTGAAATATTATTATGATGTAAATCAATGTTTTTCTATATTAATATACATTAAAATTGAATTTATATCTGTGATTAAAGTTGAATTTTCAGAATCATTACTCCAGTCTTCAGTGTCACATGATCCTTCAAAAATCATTCTAAAATACTGATTTATTATCAGCGCTGCAAACTATTTTCTTTGGAACCTGTGATACTTTTTTCAGGATTTTTTGATCAATAAAAGGTTAAAAACAAACAGCATTTATTTAAAATAGAAAGGTTTTATAACAATATACACTACTGTTCAGATGTTTGGGGTCTGTGCATTTTTATTCTTTCTTTTTTTGAAAGAAATTAATGCTTTTATTCAGCAAGGATGTGTTCAGTTAATAAAAAGTGATAGCATAGATTTACATTGTTAGAAAAGATTTATATTTTGAATAAATGCTGTTGTTTTTAACTTGTTATTCATCAAAGAATCCTGAAAAAACAATCACAGGTTGCAAAAAAATATTTGATAATTGTAATAATAAATCAATATATTAGAGTGATTTCTGAAGGATCATGTGACACTGAAGACTGGAGTAACAGCTGATGAAAATTCAGCTTTGCATCACAGGAATAAATTATACTGTAAATTATATTAAAATAAAAACCATGGTTTTATATTGTAATAACATTTAGCAATATTACTGTTTTTTTCCTATATTTTTGATCAAATAAATGCAGCCTTGATGAGCAGAAGAGACTTCTTTAAGAACATTTAATGAGAGGATGTGTCCAAACTTTTGACTGCTAGAGAATATTGTAATAAAAGTATTGTTGTATGTGATTGTAGTTTGTAGTAAATGGAAAAAGCAGAACAGCACAAAAAATCATAAAGTTAAAGAGGGTAAACCTTATCATTCAGCTGATTTATACACGCATGTTTGAAACACTTTGGCTAACTTATACTGTATGTCCTTACAGATTATTGTTCAACATTTCTTTCAGTCTACATTGTTAAAGATTTTTACTTGTTAATTGTTTTATTATTGTTTTCAGTGTTGGGGAAAGTTACTTTTAAAAGTAATGCGTTACAATATTGTGTTACTCCCTAAAAAAGTGACTAATTACGTTACTTAGATACTTTTTATGGAAAGTAATGCGTTACAATACTTTTGCATTACTTTTTAAATCTGGGCAGGGCTTGCTTTTTTTTTTATTTAAAAAAGTTTGATTCTTACACTGTAAAAAATGATTTCTTACTTACTTAATGGTTTTCTTTCTTAGATTTTTTTGTCTTGTTTCCAGCCAAAATATCTAAACATTCTTAAATCAAGAAGGATTTTCTAGACAAGTAAAAAGTTTTGTCTTGTTTTCAGAAAAAAAGAAGTCAAAAGTGGTTTATTTTGCTTACCCCATTGGCAGATTATCTTGCTTGTTTCAAGCAAAAACTCACTTAGTTTTAACTTCTCTTTTCTGAAAACAAGAAAATACTTTTTACTTGTCTAGAAAATCATTCTTGATTTAAGAAATGTAAGATATTTTGCTTAGAAGCAAGACAAAAAAATCTAAGAAAAGCAGTTTTTTGCAGTGTAGCAAATGTAAAAGCCCTTTCACACCAAAATGAAATGAAGTGAATAAGCCTAAGGCTAAAGGAAAATTAAACTGACGTCTGTACAGTAGAACTGTAGGAAAAGAAAGTTCAACACTCTTCAGCAATGAGAAAAAAAACACAAATGTTAGTTCATCTAAAGTAAGTTTTGCTTATTAGTACACTGCAAAAAATGATTTTCTTACTTTATTTTTTTATCTTGTTTCCAGCCAAAAAATCTAAAAATTCTTAAATCAAGAAGGATTTTCTAGACAAGTAAAAATTATTGTCATTTTTTCTGAAAACAAGTCAAAATTAAGTGTTTTTGCTTGAAATAAGGTAAATAATCTCCCAATGGGGTAAGCAAAATAATCTTGTTTTCCGTTTGAAATAAAATTATTTATTTTGTGTGTTCTAAGCAAAAACTCACTTAATTTTGAGAATTTTAAGAAAATAATTACTTACTTGTCTAGAAAATCCTTCTTGATTTAAGAATTTGTTGATATTTTGGCTGGAAACAAGACAAAAAATAAGAAAAATAAGTAAGAACAGTATTTTTGCAGTGTACAGTTGAACTGGATCAAAGGTCAGCTCAAAGTCATTGGTTAATAAAATGGGATTAAATACATAAAGAAAACAAAAAGTAACTCAGGTATTTTCTCGTAAATGAAAAAGTAATGCGTTACTTTACTAGCTACTTGAAAAAAGTCAAATTATTATGTAACTTGCGTTACTTGTAATGCGTTACCCCCAACACTGATTGTCATTGGTTAATAAAATAGTATTAAATACATAAAGGAAGCAAAAAGTAACTCAGATATTTTCTAGTAAATGAAAAAGTAATGCGTTACTTTACTGGCTACTTGAATTAAGTCATATTGTGTTACTTGTAATGCGTTACCCCAACACTGATGGTTATATGACTCTTTGATGGACAGGTGTATTCTGACTGAAGAGCAGCGCAGGATGTTCGAGAAGCTCTCAGTGTACTGTGATCAGTACGCGCAACTGATTCCTGTGTCGTTCGTACTGGGTAAATGTGATTTACAGTAGTGCTTTCTTTAAATTGAAACAATCAATTCTCAAATTTCTCACAGATGAACTGTCCCGCAGGTTTCTATGTGACTCTTGTGGTGTCCCGCTGGTGGGGTCAGTTCGAGAGCATCCCGTGGCCGGACCGTCTGTCGGCGCTGGTCAGCGGACACGTCCGGGGCGCAGATGAAGGGGCCAGACTTGTCCGCAGGAGTCTAATGCGTTACGCCAATCTGTCGGGCATCCTGATCTACCGCTCCGTCAGCACCGCCGTCTACAAGAGGTTCCCGACCATGAGCCACCTGGTTCAAGCAGGTAAACTGTGTTTATTTGGGCTAAATAAAGCCATTAAATCCATGTTTGGTACCCTTCAGTATCTGGGATTTAGCCTCAAAACGGAAACAGGAAGGAATTACGGCCAGATTCCTAAGAGCTTTGGCTGTTGAGAAACAGTTCACGCAAACATGTCCAGCTTCTGAGTGTTATGATTATGGGAGCTTGACGTGATTTAATGTAAAAGACAAAGTGATATGGGTCCAAAACTCTCCTGTGCTGCAGGTTTGATGACGGCTGAGGAACTGAGGCAGTTAGAGGATCTGCCCTCCCCTCATAATAAGTTCTGGGTTCCCTGCATGTGGTTTGTCAGTCTGGCCATGAGAGCTCGATCTGAGGGACGCATCAATAACGACGTCGCAATGACTGCCATCCTCAACGTATGAAATCCCTCTTTGGTTTTCCAGCATTTTTGTGTATTTGAACCCTTTCCAACAATGACTGTATGATTTTGAGGTCCATCTTTTCACACTGAGGACAACTGAGAGACTCATATGCAACTATTACAGAAGGTTCAAACACTCACTGATGCTCCAGAAGGAAAAAACATGCATTAAGAGCCGGGGGTGAAAACTTTTGAAATGTAAAGATTAGGATAAATTTAACTTATTTTGTCTTCTGGGAAACATGCAGGTATCTTCTGTAGCTTCTGAAGGGCAGTGCTAAATGAAAAAAATATGATATTTAGGCGAAACATGAAAAATGTACACCTCTTCATTCGGTTCAAAAGTTTTCACCCCCGGCTCTTAATGCGTGTTTTTTCCTTCTGGAGCATCAGTGAGTGTTTGAATCTTCTCTAATAGTTGCATATGAGTCTCTCAGTTGTCCTCAGTGTGAAAAGATGGATCTGAGCGAAGTTGGTGTTTTTGACTGAACCGTATTATTACAATATGGACATACATACAGACAAAAAAACAACTCATGGTTCTGCTAGTGAGTCAGTGAATGAATAACTCAGAGTGATTCATTGACTGAACTGAGTTTGATTCAAACCGCTCACTTACAAATAGGTTTGAGGGTGCTTTTTTGACTATACTGTTTTATTTCAATGTGGATATAACAAAAAAATAACTAATGGTTCAGCAAGGGAATCAGTGAACGAACGACTCTGACGATTCACTGACTGAACTGAGTTTGATTCAAACCGCTAACTTAAGAGACACGTTTGAGAGTGCTTCATGAATCTTTTTCTTTTGTTATTTATGTTTTATTTCAATTTGGACATAACAAAAAAATAACTTGTGGTTCAGCGAGTGAGTCAGTGAACAAATGACTCTGAATGATTCACTAAGTAAACTGAGTTTGATTCAAGCTACTAACTTACGAGCAAATTTGAGTGAGCTTTGAGTTTTTTTTGACTAAACTGTTTTATTTCAATATGGACATAAAAAATAACTTGTGGTTCAGCGAGTGAGTCAGTGAACAAATGACTCTGAACAGTTCACTGACTCAGTTGAGTTTGATTCAAACTGCTAATTTACAAGCGTGTTCGAGGGTGCATCATGAATCTTTTTGACTAAATTGATTCACTGAAATATGGACATAACTGAAAACCGTGAGGGAGTCAGTGAACGAACAGCTCTGAATGACTCACTGACTGAACTGCAAACTTACAAACCATTTCATAAGAATCTTTTTTTGCTATTCAGACATGTACTTTAAGTATTATTGGAATAATGAAATTTCAGTAGTAGCAAGTTATTCAAATGACATTTTACTAAGAACTCAGTTAAGTCTCTCTATGAGCAATAGTTGTTTATTCTCTGTGTTTTCTGCTGGTAGGAGTTGAACACACTGCGCTCTCAGTGCATGAGGCTGTATGGCTATGACTGGATCAGCCTGCCTCTCGTTTACACACAGGTTTGATGGTTCGATCTCTACTAGCTTCATTAACGATTACTAATAATAAAGACAGAGGCAGAACTAGCCAGACTGGACCACTCATAACATTTAGAATAGATCCAATCAAAATCTTGAATGAAATTGAGCTGAACTGACCAAATTTGCAAGACCAATCACTACTGATTAATTTAGCATATGATTAATCTCTGGTTGCAATGGGAAATTATTTATAAATGATCTCTAATTGGTTGGAACAGCTAAAAGCGATCTCTGATTGGTTAAAAGCGATCGCTGATTGGTTAAAATGGCTAAAAAAAACCTCTGATTGGTGGGAATGGCTAAAAGTGATCTCTGATTGGTTGGAATGTGCAGCAATGATCTCTGATTGGTTGGAATGTGCAGCGATGATCTCTGATTGGTTAAAAGTAATCTCTGATTGGTTGGAATGGTTAAAAGCGATCTCTGATTGGTTGGAATGTGCAGCAATGATCTCTGATTGGTTAAAAGTAATCTCTGATTGGTTGGAATGTGCAGAAATGATCTCTGGTTGGTTAAAAGTGATCGCTGATTGGTTAAAATGGCTAAAAATAATCTCTGGTGGGAATGGCTAAATGTGTTCTCTGATTGGTTGAAATGTGCAGCAATGATCTCTGATTGGTTAAAAGTAATCTCTGATTGGTTGGAATGTGCAGCGATGATCTCTGATTGGCTAAAAGCGATCTCTGATTGGTTAAAAGTGATCGCTGATTGGTTAAAATGGCTAAAAATAATCTGATTGGTGGGAATGGCTAAAAGTGATCTCTGATTGGTTGGAATGTGCAGCAGTGATCTCTGATTGGTTGGAATGTGCAGCGATGATCTCTGATTGGTTAAAAGTAATCTCTGATTGGTTGGAATGTGCAGCAATGATCTGATTGGTTGGAATGTGCAGCGATGATCTCTGATTGGTTAAAAGTGATCGCTGATCGGTTAAAATGGCTAAAAATAATCTCTGATTGGTTGAAATGGCTAAAAGTGTTCTCTGATTGGTTGGAATGTGCAGCAACGATCTCTGATTGGTTGGAATGTGCATCGATGATCTCTGATTGGTTAAAAGTGATCGCTGATTGGTTGAAATGGTTAAAAGTAATCTCTGATTGGTGGGAATGGCTAAAAATGATCTCTGATTGACTGGTGTGAACATTTGTGCACACTGAATGGTTAAAATGATTGATGTAGATGATGAATAATGATTTTATTAATAATAAGGGTATTTTGTTATGCTATTATACAGTGTATAAGTGTCCTGTGCTCTCTGATAGGTGGTAACTGTGGCTGTGTACAGTTTCTTTTTGGCTTGTCTGATTGGTCGGCAGTTCCTGGACCCCGCCCAGGGTTATCCAGGTCACAACCTCGACTTCTACCTGCCCGTCTTCACCTTACTGCAGTTCTTCTTCTATGTGGGCTGGCTCAAGGTGTGTTATCAGTGAGGAGTCACATTAGTTGGGGCTCCACTCCACACTAACTGTTCCTAATAACTGGTTTTATTAAATAAAATTACTGTTTAGTGCTCAGTAAACATTGCCTAATTATATGGTGTTCAACACAGCTGACATGACATACAATATACATGGTTATACATACAGATTTAGTGAAACACCACTTTAATAATGGTTGCATCACACTGACGCAATGTAGCTACGTCATCTGTGATAAAAAGTCAGGAAATAATTGCATTTGTGTGTTTTTAGGTGGCAGAGCAGCTCATTAATCCATTTGGTGAGGATGATGATGACTTTGAGACAAACTGGCTGGTGGACCGTAATTTACAGGTGCCCCACTAATGACATGTTTGTTGATCTCTTTTGCGTTATTCTGTCTTGTCTTGTTATGTGGATTTGTGTCTGGTTGTACAGTCTATCTGTTAAATTTTCTCCACCTATGTCTGTGTATTATTTTAAAAGGTGCACTGAATTATTTCTTTGATTATGCATTCATGACTTTCTATCGACATCTGTTGGCAGAATTGCAGCATTGCAGTTTTCGGTTACTTCAAGTACTCTTGCAGGCCTATTTGTCACCCATTATGAATTTAGTTTGCAACTGAAAAGTCTAATTTTGAGTTTTGTGTCACATGAGCCAACACTGCTACACTAAGATGTTAAACTTTAATATTTCTGCTTTTTGTATGCAGCTGTGCTTATACGAACATAAATAGGTGTGTCTTTCTCGCAGGTGTCTCTGCTGTCAGTGGATGAGATGTATGATTTGGTTCCTCTGGTTGAGAGAGATAAATACTGGGATGAATCTGAACCTCAGCCGCCATACACAGCTGCCAGCGCCGAACACCGCAAACCCTCATTTATGGGATCTGCTTTGGACGTCAGGTGACACACACAAACACACATTTTTGGGTGCACAAACAAAATGCAGTCTAAACATGCTTCAGATTTTTATTATTTTAAAATGATTATATACTTGATTCTATAGCTCTTAAAATTCATACTGTTTCATACAGTTCACAAGAGAAAATAATAGTTGAATTTATAAAAATAACCCCGTTTAAAAGTTTACATACAGTACAGTTGAAGTCAAAATTTTACATACACCTTGCAGAATTTGCAGAATGTTAATTATTTTACCAAAATAATAGGGATCATACAAAATGCATGATATTTTTTATTTAGTTTATTTTATTTCACTTAATGCATCTTGATGCATGGTTTTTCCTTCTGGAGCATCAGTGAGTGTTTAAACCTTCTGTAATAGTTGCATATGAGTCTCTCAGTTGTCCTCAGTGTGAAAAGATGGATCTCAAAATCATACAGTCATTGCTGGAAAGGGTTCAAATACACAAAAAGAGTTTGTGGGACCTGAAGGATTTTTCAGCAGAAGAACAGCAGGCAGTTTAACTGTTCAGAACAAACAACTATCACTAAACAAAAAAACACAGCTGTGGATCATTCAGGTAACAACACAGTGTTAAGAATCAAGTTTGCAAACTTTTTATAAATTCAACTATTATGTGAAATATCCTAATTCAGGTCAGTACTAAATAAAAAATATCATGCATTTTGTATGAACATTTTGCAGATTCTGCAAGGTGTGTGTAAACTTTTGGCTTCAACTGTATGTATTATATGGTGTGGGATAGTACAGAACTGACAAACAATATCAATTTTTATTTCATGGTGACTTTTAACTAAGTTGCATAGATCAGTAAAAAATGAGTCAGGCAATATTTCCAAGATTTAAAAAGCGTATTTTGTCTAGCAGAAGATCCTCAAGGTCTGTTGTGGGATAAAAACAAGGTCATCGTTCTTTCTCTGTCTCACAGTGTTCCTAAAGAGGAAATGGAATTCCAGCACAATCTGGAGCAGATTAAAGAACACGAGGAGGCTAATCATTCCACTCCATTCCTGGGCAGCTTGAGTCGCCTTCTGGGCGTCCAGTCGCCAAATTTCCCCCGCTCAACCCCCGCGTCCCGTGTCTCCCTCCTGCGTAGGCGCCCCCGCGCCCCCTTCTCTCGTTTCCCCCTTTACCTCCATCCCGAGAGCTCTCCGATGCCCAGCCACGCCCGAAACATTGACATGGAGGATGCATTCTCATCCATGCCTCTATACGAAAGACCCGGTTTCTACAGTTGCCCTCAGACGCCCATACACTGCGTTCCCCCGTCCATTCCTCGCACAAGAACACGAAGAACGCATGGCGACAGCTCCAGCTCTCTGGCGCATCCCCTGGTGGGCTCGCAAGTCCTGGCTCTGCCCGACACGCCTGCGCCTCCTTCCTCTGCCTTCCCTTGGGTAGGCGAAGACAGTGAACATTCAGGTCCGGCGTTCTCCTTTCCGGACCCTGTGCCTGAGCTGTTACCCAAAGTACGGCCAAGTCAAGGATTGCAGTCGTGGCGGCCCCTGCCTCTGCGAATCTCTTTGGACACGTCCCCATCTCCATCTACGCCCGAAAGGGCGTTTTCTTTCACCAATCCATCTTGGCCGCAAGCACAAATCAACACCAGCAGTTCAGGGAGCGTAAATGTGACCACAACAAACAGCAACAGTAACCTGTGCAACGGCGTAGCAAACAACCCTTGGCCAATCAGCAGATGCACCGCTGCAAGCACAGCCAATACCGTCAGTCAAAGTCCCACGGCGACTCAGCAGACAGCCAATCAGCACAACTCTGCCAACGACTCTGGCATCTCATTGGCTGAGGGGGATCTGTTGGGTGCTCTGGTGAAAACGAAGGAGCAGCTCTGAGTTAGGTTGAAAATACCAGCTTAGACCAGCATGAATTCTGGTACAGAACTGGCATGACTGGTTAAGATATGTTCATCTTTGCCTTGGGTGAGTGAAGATTCAGGTCCTTCTTTCTCCATTTAGGACCCTGCGCCTGAACTGTTACCTAAAGTATCAAGGGTTGCCTGCCTCTGCAGCTCTCTTTGGACACATCCCAATCTCCGTCGATGCCTGAGAGGGTGCTTTCTTTCACTCTTCTACCCCAGCCACAAGCTCAGATCAACACCACCAGTTCAGGGCAGAGTTGCCAGGTTTTCAAAACAAAACCCATTTAGTTGCTACTCTAAACTAGCCCAAAAGTAGCCCAATTGCATTTCGAGAGGGGTTCCCTGCAAAAAATTGCACAATTGTAAAATGTACATTTTGTGGTTGGGTTCCTCTGGTAAAATTAGCATTCCAGGTGCTAAATATTAGTCTATTTGGGTCGCTTCAACCCGCAG
Organism: Cirrhinus molitorella; assembly: GCA_033026305.1. Taxonomy (NCBI): domain Eukaryota; kingdom Metazoa; phylum Chordata; class Actinopteri; order Cypriniformes; family Cyprinidae; genus Cirrhinus; species Cirrhinus molitorella. The sequence goes on along the minus strand of CM065141.1, from coordinate 31,975,601 downwards.
ACATGAAAAACAACCCACGGCAACAGTATGAAAGTAGCCCAATTCCGCGGGAAAACCACAGACTTGGCAACACTGGTTCAGGGAGTGCGGATGCAACCGTATCGACAAACTGCAACAGTAACCTGTGCTACATCATAGCAAACCACTCCTAGCCAATCAGCAGATGCACCACAGCAAGCACAGCCAATCCTGTCAGTCAAAGTCCCACGGCGACTCAGCAGACAGCCAATCAGCACAACTCTGCCAACGACTCTGGCATCTCATTGGCTGAGGGGGATCTGTTGGGTGCTATGGTGAAAACGAAAGAACAGCTCTGAGTTAGGTTGAAAATACCAGCTTAGACCAGCATGAATTCTGGTATAGAAATGGTATGACTGCTTAAGATATGTTCATCTTTGCCTTGGGTGAGTGAAGATAGTGAACATTCGGGTCTTGCTTTCTCCTTTTAGGACCCTGTGCCTGAACTGTTACCTAAAGTATCAAGGGTTGCCTGCCTCTGCAGCTATCTTTGGACACATCCCAATGAGAGGGTGCTTTCTTTCACCTTTCTATCCCGGCCACAAGCTCGGATCAACTGAGCACCGCCAGTTCAGGGCAGGGTTGGCAGGTTTTCAAAACAAAACCCACTCAGTTGCTACTCAAAACTAGCCCAAAAGTAGCCCAGTCGCATTTCGAGAGGGGTTCCCTGGTAAAAATTGCAATCTAGGGGGTAAAATGTACGTTTTGTGGTTGGGTTCCAGACTTGGCAACACTGGTTCAGGGAGTGCAAATGCGACCGTATCAACAAACTGCAACAGTAACCTGTGCTACATCATAGCAAACCACTCCTAGCCAATCAGCAGATGCACCACAGCAAGCACAGCCAATCCTGTCAGTCAAAGTCCCACGGCGACTCAGCAGACAGCCAATCAGCACAACTCTGCCAACGACTCTGGCATCTCATTGGCTGAGGGGGATCTGTTGGGTGCTATGGTGAAAACGTAAGAACAGCTCTGAGTTAGGTTGAAAATACCAGCTTAGACCAGCATGAATTCTCTTCCAGGCTTGTATAGAGCTGGTACGACTGATTAAGATATGTTTATCTTTGCCTTGGGTGAGTGAAGATGCACATTCGGGTAATGCTTTTTCCTTTTAGGACCCTGCGCCTGAACTGTTACCTAAAGTATCAAGGGTTGCCTACCTCTGCAGCTCTCTTTGGACACATCCCAATCTCTGTTGACGCCTGAGAGGGTGCTTTCTCTTACCCTTCTATCCCGGCCACAAGCTCAGATCAACACCGCCAGTACAGGGCAGGGTTGCCAGGTTTTCACAACAAAACCCGCCCAACTGCTACTCAAAACTAGCCCAATAGTAGCCCAATGTATGTTTTGTGGTTGGGTTCCTCTGGTAAAATTAACATTCCAGGTGCTAAATAGTACGTTATTGAGGACGCTTCAACCCGCGGACATGAAAAACAACCCGTGGCAACAGTATGAAAGTAGTCCAATTCCGCGGGAAAACCGCAGACTTGGCAACACTGGTTCAGGCAGCATGGATGCGACCGTATTGACAAACTGCAACAGCAACCTGTGCTACAGCATAGCAAACAACCCCTAGCCAATCAGCAGATGCACCACTGCAAGCACAGCCAATCCCGTCAGCTCAAGCCCCACGGCGACTCAGCAGACAGCCAATCAGCACAACTCTGCCAACGACTCTGGCATCTCATTGGCTGAGGGGAATCTGAGGGGAAGCTGGTGGAAAGTACCAGCTTAGATCAGCTTGAATTATCTTCCAGACTGGTTTAGAGCTGGTCTAACCAGTTAAGGTATGCTTCCTTCCTATCTCTGCCTTGGCTGAGCGTTAATGTAATCGCAACATCAAAGCAACGCTAACCTGTGCAGTAATGTGGCAAACAACACCTAGCCAATCAGCAGAAGCACCACTACAAGCACAGCCAATCCCGTCAGCCCAAGCCCCACTGCGACTCAGCAAACAGCCTATCAGCACAACTCTGTTAACGACTCTGGCATCTCATTGGCTGAGGGGAATCTGTTGGGTGCTATGGTGAAAACGAAGGAACAGCTCTGTGTTAGGTGGAAGACCAGCTTTAATTCTCTTCCAGACTGGTTTACAGCTGATCCATCATGTTTTTGCATACATTTAAGACATTTTAAGAAACCTCATTAAGTAGGGTTTCTACAGATATGAACAAGTGAAATTTAAGACTTTTTAAGACCTTTTTGATACCACCTTATATGAAATTTAAGACCTAAACCTGTATTGGAAAAACACATTATATTTCATACATATATAATGTAAAAAGAAAACAAGATTTCATCACTGTCATAAGTTATATTTATTCCTACGATATACAGTGAACTTTTCATATCACCAGACAATATTCCACACAAAATATCCCCATAAAAGTACCACATCACTGAGATTTTTGGTGGTGTAAATAATTTATTCTGAAGCAATATTTTCATCAGTGTTCTATAAGTATTTACGCATATTTTTATTTACCTTTATAAAGGCCTATTTTTTTAACTTTTGAAATGTATGCAACGTCTTTCATGTCAAATTATTACAACTTATCAATAAATTCTATAGAGCTGTTACCAGTCAGATTAAATCATTCACACTGCAAAATTAAAACTGATGTTATGAGAATGTTTTGAATGCATTTATGAATATACAAATAAGAAATGTTGGGGGGAAATGCATTCTTTTACTAAACTACCAGTAGGTGGTGGCAAATCACTTAATGAGCGAGTCAATATGAGTTAGTTCAAGTGATTCATTCAAAACGCTGAATCATTCAGTAACTAAACACCGCCGAGTGTTGATGGAGAATGTGCTGTGATCCTTGTTTGGAACTATTTTCATTGGTGAAATGGAACAAAACAGTTAATATTGTGTTTAAAATGTAAGTAACTTAATAAATCAATGTAACATTTGCAATCGTGAGAATATTCAGCAAAGCTCTGTTGGTATGTTACTGAACTATATCATGTTAGAAATAAACTACACATTTTTACATCAGTGAGTTTCTTTATGTGTGCTGTTTCTCTCATTTGTTTTTAAGTCTCTCAGAAAGAGACAGGCAGCATGATTTTGATACCAGAAACACACTATTCATTATCAAACGCTGGGTAAACATGAATCGATTCGATTCACAGGGTTTCAATTCAAGAACGATTTTTGCAAATTCAGAGCGATTCGATTCGAGACGATTCACAATAAAATTCGATGCGATTCGATTAATAACGATTTGATTCTGCATATTTTAAGTGTATTCACAGGATTATTTAAATGCTTTCCCTAAATTCTTTATATGCTTAGTCAGGGGGAAATTACACTTCTGCCTTAATGAAGACAGAGAGAAAGGGCAAAAAAAAAACCAATTATATATATATATATAATAAATAAAACACTTTTTCCACTGTTAGATGTTAGTTTATTGATGCTATGGCATGAAATAGCATATATAGAAATTTACCCTAGTGAAAAGCAATATATTTAAAATCTATTTCAAACTAATATTTAAAATATTAAGTAAGTAGAGAAAAAAATGACTTTCTGACATTCCAAAAAAGCTTAAATGAATTGTGACCCAAGACAACAAGACCAGTCATAACTGCCTTTTTTTTTTTAAATTGAGATTTATACATTATAAATGTTTTCCATTGATGTATAGTTTGTTATGATAAGACAATATATGCCTGAGATACAACAATTTAAAAATCTGTAATGCAAAAAAATCTAAATATTGAGAAGATTGCCTTTAAAGTTGTCCAAATGAAGTTCTTAGCAATGCATATTACTAATCAAAAATGAAGTTTTTATATATTTATGGTAGGAAATGTACAAAATATCTTCATGGAACATGATCTTTACTTAAAATCCTAATGATTTTTGGCATAAAAGAAAAATCAATAATTTTGACCCATACAATGTATTTTTGGCTATTGCTAAAAAAAAAAAAAAAAAAAAAAAAAAAAACCTGTGCTACTTAAGACTTAAGTCGCAATTATGCATTTATTCTTAAATAATTAGTGTACAGGAGTTGTGTGATTAAAAAATGGCAAGTGTTGTTTTAGTATCATAAATACTATAATAGTAATTTTAAATTAGTTATTCCTTTTTATATTTTCCATTTCAATGTTACTTGTTTTAGCAATTTTTAGTCTAGATTTGTATTTTTATTTTGTGCTGACTCACTTTCACTTAGCAGGAAAAGCTTCCTGAAGGATGCATCTATTCATAAAGTTCAATCATCATTAATAATGCATGTCTGTTCTCAAATGTCTTCAGTTCTTTGTTTTTTTTTAGTTGCATCCTGCCGGTAAATTCCATTTATAGGAACATAAAAAAGCACACACACACATTTTCACCATTATTTTTTTTATTGAGATCAACTCATTTGAATGATTTGATAAAATATGTTTGGAGTATTTCTACTGTATGGCTTATAAAGGGTTGAAGCATGATTTCTAATCAGCTACTGTCTGACCCTCATATGGCAGGACATGCATGATCAACAGAGATTGTCTAAGGGTCTTCCTTTCCCAGAGTGTGCTTGTCAAACAGATATTCGGCCATGCCGTTTTGGGGGGCGCCCATCCGCCGCAGGCTGCTCACCCAATCCGCCAGCTCTTTAATAGACTTCACCTGCTCGTCCAGGTAATGCGTCTCCAGGAAATCACAAACCTGGGACAGAAACATTCAGAAATACTCAGACAACAGCATTTTGGCTTCTCTGTGAAATGACCTTTCTGACTTTTTTGGGTGCTTCACTTGAAGTAATTGCAGGTAGTGGATTTAATTCATGGTTTCTACATAAAGTCTTTACAGACGTCATCTGATCTAGAGTCAGTTTTGCCTCCTAAACTAGTACTCTGAGCTCAAACCTTCCCAAACGGAGGTCAAACAACTGAACGGATGAATTATGTGGCTATTTCCAGCTCACTGAAGGCATTCTGGGTAACTCCCTTAAGAAAAACTGACAAAGTCGGTCCTAGTCACATCTTTTATGCTAAAATACAATGTTTTTGTGCACATTACTGTTGTAATGTTTCCAAACTTTCTATTTTAATTTATAGTGCTTTTAAAAAATCTTACAAAGAGAAATGAAATATTTTATATCTGAGCATAACTAGGAAATTTAGAGCAATTATAAACATTTTCATGACTTTTCTAAACCTGTTTGATTAATAAATCCCTTAAATGTTATTTATTTATCACTATATCATTAATATACTATACTAGTTTTTCATATTTTGAATTAGTATTTAATTTTAGATTAAGTTTTAGTCATTTTGTTGTGTGTTTGGCATTTTTAAATGCCTTGATTGTATTAATGTTAGTATTATATTCATTTTAAGCTTGCAACTTAATGAAATCAAATACGATTTTTTTAAACATTAGTGATCATTTTTATTATTTATGTTTAATATTTCTTTATTTTTATTTATTTATTTATTTAGATGTAAAGTCATGAAATTTTAAATGAGTGATTTTCTTTATCTACTTTATTACTATTTGACTATTTTTTGAGAATTTATATTATAGTGATTTTTAAAAAATAATTTCTCATGAATAGAAATTACTAGCCAATCAAATAGTTTATATCTGAGCATAACTAGGAAATTTAGATCAACTATAAGAATTTCCATGACTTTTCTATTCCTGTTTGATTAATAAATCACTTAATTTTACATTTATTTGTTTTCATTAATATACTATTGTAGTTTTTCATATTTTTGAATATTTATTTGTATATATATTTTTTTATATTTATTTTAGATTAAGTATTAGTAATTGTGTTTGTTTTCTCATTTTTAATGTCTATTTATTTTTTGTACATTTTTAGTATTATATTACAATTTTCAAATATATATATATATATATATATATATATATATATATATAGTGTTACAGAAAAAAACAATCCTATTATTCTGAATGCACTTACATGCATATTTATTTTCAATTAAGTATTCATAATTTTGTTTTTCTCATTTTTAAATGTCTATATAGTTTTTGTACATTTTTAGTATTATATTACAATTTTCAAATAAACAAAAATGAGAAATGTTGCCATAAGCTTAATGAAATCAAATAAGTTTTTTTGACATTACTTATTTTATTATAATTTTTATTATATATTTATTTATGTTACATATTTTATATGTAAAGTCATGGATTTTTTCTTCAATGGAGTTTTCTTCATCTAAAACTAAATTCAGAAACATGTTCCTATTTAAAATAAAATACATGTTAACTAAAAATACACTGAATTTTTAAAATACATTTTATTTGAGCTAATGTTTGTTTATAAATTATATATATAGTTACAGAAAACAATCCTATTATTTGAATGCACTTACATGTGGATCATTATGTTGAGTTGCCACCTTGTGAAGCTCCAGCAAGGACAGATTTACGCTCTTTTCCAGAGCCAGAGCACATTCCAGTGCTTCCAATCCACTGCCCCACTCATCCCGATCCGGCTTCTGCAAACACACACACACACACACACACACACACACACACACACACACACACACACGACAAACGCTCATTTACTGCGTTTCCTGTTGGTCTGACATTAGAGACACAGGGCTGACCCACACCTTGATGTCCTGCAGGTAGATGCGTCCTCCTCTTTGGTTCTGCAGGCTCATCAGCTTCTCCGCATGTTCCCGCTCCTCCTTAGATTGCTCACGGAAAAACTTGGCAAAATTGGGCAAAGACTTGTCATCTCTGTCAAAATAATAGGCCTGGAAAGCAGAAAGTCAATCACTGACCCACAGAAACCACTGAACACAATTCACTCTGTTTATAGAGAGTTTTACTGATTTACTAGATAGAAATGTTTGTCAAGACCTGAATGTTTGAAAAAGTTTGAAAAGTTCAGAAAGTTTTACAAAGTTTTAAGTTTGATGGTTTCCAGTCTGAAATAGTTTGAAGTTTAAAATAGTTTTAAAAGCTAAATGTTATTTAGATTTAGATAGCAAGTTACTATGTTACCATGTTGTTAGCATGTTGCTAGCATGATTATCAAGTTACTATCATGTTGTTAGCATTATTACCATGTTGTTAGCATGTTGCTGGCATGATTATCAAGTTACTATCATGTTGTTAGCATTATTACCATGTTGTTAGCATGTTGCTAGCATGATTATCAAGTTACTATCATGTTGTTAGCATTATTACCATGTTGTTAGCATGTTGCTGGCATGATTATCAAGTTACTAGCATGCTGCTAACATTACTACCATGTTGTTAGCATGTTGCTGGCATGATTATCAAGTTACTATCATGTTGTTAGCATTATTACCATGTTGTTAGCATGTTGCTAGCATGATTATCAAGTTACTATCATGTTGTTAGCATTATTACCATGTTGTTAGCATGTTGCTGGCATGATTATCAAGTTACTAGCATGCTGCTAACATTACTACCATGTTGTTAGCATGTTGCTAGCATTATTACCATGTTGTTAGCATGTTGCTAGCATAATTATCAAGTTACTATCATGTTGTTAGCATTATTACCATGTTGTTAGCATGTTGCTGGCATGATTATCAAGTTACTATCATGTTGTTAGCATTATTACCATGTTGTTAGCATGTTGCTAGCATGATTATCAAGTTACTATCATGTTGTTAGCATTATTACCATGTTGTTAGCATGTTGCTGGCATGATTATCAAGTTACTAGCATGCTGCTAACATTATTACCATGTTGTTAGCATGTTGCTAGCATTATTACCATGTTGTTAGCATGTTGCTAGCATAATTATCAAGTTACTATCATGTTGTTAGCATTATTACCATGTTGTTAGCATGTTGCTGGCATGATTATCAAGTTACTATCATGTTGTTAGCATTATTACCATGTTGTTAGCATGTTGCTGGCATGATTATCAAGTTACTATCATGTTGTTAGCATGTTGCTGGCATGATTATCAAGTTACTATCATGTTGTTAGCATTATTACCATGTTGTTAGCATGTTGCTGGCATGATTATCAAGTTACTAGCATGCTGCTAACATTACTACCATGTTGTTAGCATGTTGCTAGCATTATTACCATGTTGTTAGCATGTTGCTAGCATAATTATCAAGTTACTATCATGTTGTTAGCATTATTACCATGTTGTTAGCATGTTGCTGGCATGATTATCAAGTTACTATCATGTTGTTAGCATTATTACCATGTTGTTAGCATGTTGCTGGCATGATTATCAAGTTACTAGCATGCTGCTAACATTATTACCATGTTGTTAGCATGTTGCTAGCATTATTACCATGTTGTTAGCATGTTGCTAGCATAATTATCAAGTTACTATCATGTTGTTAGCATTATTAACATGTTGTTAGCATGTTGCTAGCATGATTATCAAGTTACTATCATGTTGTTAGCATTATTACCATGTTGTTAGCATTTTGTTGGCATGATTATCAAGGTGCTATCATGTTGCTAGCATGATTAGCATGCCACTAGCATTTTGTAACATGATTAGCAAGTTACTTACATATTGTTAGCATGATTCTAGCATGATTAGCAAGTTACAAGCATGTTGGTGGCATGATTAACAAGTTGCTACCATGTAGTTAGCATGATTAGCATGTTACTAGCATGGTGTTTGCATGATTATCACGTTATTAGCATGCTGTTAGCATGATTATCACGTTATTAGCATGTTGTTAGCATTATTACCATGTTGTTAACATGTTGTTAGCATGATTATCATGTTATTAGCATACTGTTAGCATGATTATCACGTTATTAGCATGTTATTAGCATGATGATCATGTTATTAGCATGTTGTTAGCATGATGAGCATGTGATTAGCATGTTGTTAGCATGATTATCATGTTATTAGCATACTGTTAGCATGATTATCACGTTATTAGCATGTTATTAGCATGATGAGCATGTGATTAGCATGTTATTAGCATGATTATCATGTTATTAGCATGTTATTAGCATGTTGTTAGCATGATTATCATGTGATTAGCATGTTATTAGCATGATGATCATGTTATTAGCATGTTGTTAGCATGATGAGCATGTGATTAGCATGTTGTTAGCATGATTATCATGTGATTAGCATGTTGTTAGCATGATTATCATGTGATTAGCATGTTATTAGCATGATGATCAAGTTAGCGTGAATGAGTGTGAATGGATTATAATAGCAGTCAGAAGGGAAGCTTGATTGAGCCTCAAGGGATTGTGGGAGTTTTGTCAACATTCCCTCAATGGAAGTCTATGGGATTTTTCAGTTTGAATCGTTATTTTTAGGAATACAGTAACAGACGTCTGCTCTCACCATGGACAGATAAACATAAGAGGCGTAGAGCTCCAGGTAAATCTGTCGGTTAATGGCCGCCTCACACTCCTGATGGAAGTTCTGCCTCACCTGAGAACTCATGATTCTGAAACACACATCAGATACAATCATATTGGTCTGTAATCATTCATTTTTTATAGATAGATTTTATATATTTTATAAAATTTTGTGGATTTATATATATATATATATATATATATATATATAATTTTTTTTATGTATTTAAGCAAATAAAAGTATATTATAAATAATATATACATGTATACAAATGATCATGGACTTTTTATAATTTTTTTTGGTTTGAACTAAAATTTTAAATAAATATTAACTGAAATAAAATACGTAAAGTTTCAAATAATGTAAATGTTTTTAATGGATTTAGTTTTAGTTAAAGAAAACCCTTTTAATCATTTTTTTTATTTTTGTTTTATGACAAACTGTAAAACGTAAAAAAAAAAATAAAAAATTATCAAAAAAATTATTTATAAAACTTGAAAAAGAAAACAGAAAAAAGTAATAATAATTGGTCGTTATAGTTAAAGAGGATTATTTTAAACATTTTTAAAATTTCATGACATTATGTAACAAAGTTTTTATTTAAAGTTGAAGTACTAAAATTACTAAAACTGAAATAAAAATGTATAAAACATATATAGGCATTAAAAACAATAAAATTACTCAAATTAAACTAAAATAAATATGTGCAAAGAAAATATAAAAAAGTAAAAATAGTAGTTTTAGAAAATCCTTTTAAACATTATTTTTATAATTTCATGACATTATGTAACAAAGTTTTTATTTTAATTTGAAGTACTACAATAACTAAAACTGAAATAACAATAACATATATATTAAAATATATATATATTATTTGGATATTATTCATATCCAAAATATATAAATCATTTAGCTGGCAAGGCAACATTTGTAATTTTCATTTATTTTAATTTGAAGTACAACCTAAAACTAAAATAAAAATCAATAAAACCTAAACAGACAAAATTACTAAAAAATGTAATTATGAAAAAAATAATTATGAAAAAGACAATAAAAAACCTAAATGGTAGTTTAAATTAAAGAAAGCCCTTTTAATCATTATTTTGTACTAATTTGAAGTACTAACTAAAACTGAAATAAAAACTAATAAAACTAAAATAAATACGAAAAAAAGAAAATACAAAAAAGCAACCTACAAAAATAAATGGCAATAATAAAATTAAAAAGCACTTAAGTGATTTATATACTCATTCCGTCTTTTTATTCTAGAGGAACTGCATAGACATTTAATTGAAAGCACATTTAATATATAAGAAGATGCAATAATGTGCAAATGTGCACTTACCCTGAGACAAAATGAAATAATCCTGATCCAAAAACTCACAGAGATGTCGGGCAACCCACGCCTGATTTCACAAGATGTCCTTATTGCTGCAAACAAACGAGACACGGACCCAAGCAGCTCTCAAACCCAAACACTAATGAAACCAGCCCCAGATGAGCGAGAGATGATCAGACGCAAATCACAGGGTTGTTGTTGACAAAAACATACACACACTAGTTATTCTGGCTCATAAATAAATCCCGAAGGGCACTTTTCAAAATACAAGTCCTGATTTACAAAAAAAACGAAATGACTATTAAAATGTAGTATAACGTATTATATATATATATATATATATATATATAGCTTTTTTTGTATTTTCTTTTTTATATTTATTTTAGTTTTATTAATTTTTATTTCAGTTTCAGTTTTAGTTAGTACTTCAAATTAGTACAAAATAATGATTAAAATGGCTTTCTTTAGCTTAAACTACCATTTATATATATTTTTTCTTTTTCATATTTATTTTAAAGTATATATATGTTTGTGTGTGTGTGTGTGTGTGTGTGTGTGTGTATATATATGTGTGTGTGTGTTTAATGATTTTTATTGTTGCCTTTTATTTTTTTAGGTTGCTTTTTTGTATTTTCCTTTTTCATATTTATTTTAGTTTTATTAATATTTATTTTGTATTTTCTTTTTTCATATTTATTTTAGCTTTATTAATTTTTATTTCAGTTTTAGTTAGTACTTCAAATTAGTACAAAATAATGATTAAAAGGGCTTTCTTTAGCTTAAACTACCATTTATATTTAGTTTTTTTTTCTTTTTCATATTTATTTTAAAGTATATAAATGTAATATATATATATATATGTGTGTGTGTTTGTGTTTTTAATGATTTTTATTTTTGCCTTTTTTTAGGTTGCTTTTTTGTATTTTGTTTTTTCATATTTATTTTAGTTTTATTAATATTTTAGTTTTAGTTAGTACTTCAAATTAGTACAAAATAATGATTAAAAGGGCTTTCTTTAGCTTAAACTACCATTTATATTTAGTTTTTTTTTCTTTTTCATATTTATTTTAAAGTATATAAATGTAATATATATATATATGTGTGTGTGTTTGTGTTTTTAATGATTTTTATTTTTGCCTTTTTTTAGGTTGCTTTTTTGTATTTTGTTTTTTCATATTTATTTTAGTTTTATTAATATTTTAGTTTTAGTTAGTACTTCAGATTAGTACAAAATAATGATTAAAAGGGCTTTCTTTAGCTTAAACTACCATTTTTATGTATATTTTTATTTTCTTTTTCACATTTATTTTAGTTTAAGTATATAAATGTTTATATAACGTATTCATTATTTTTCTAGAATTAAAGAGGTTTCTGAGTTATTCCAGTCCACCTGATGTCGCTGTTTACAGTAGAAGGCTTTTAATGTGAATATTAGTCGCAGTGACGTTCTCACTCAGAGCGTCCAATCACTAGCGCCTGCCTACTGACGCTTCACGTAACGTAATTAATATTCATGAGCCAAACCTTCATCCTTTACCATAGTAGAAGAAACGCAACTTCAGTTGAGTTTAAAATGAAAAATGGATTCTGTCACACTGCATTCTCCCTCTGCTGTGTTTTTTGATTTGGAGACAACTGGTCTGGGTATGTGGTTATATAAACAAAATCGTATTAAGCACAAGAAATGTGCAGACTTTTGTGAAGCTTGATTGTAGTCTCTACTCAGTGTTTTGACAACAGAAGTTCTCTAATGGTCATGTCACAGCATCTTTAGGCATCAAATTCTCAAATCCTAGACTATAAAATGTCTGTTTCTGTTAATTACACACTCATTCAAAAGTTTTCGAACTGTAGGATTTTTAATGTTTTTAAGGAAGCCTCTTCTGCTCACCAAGACTGCATTTATTTGATCCAAAGTACAGTACAATTCTGATATATTCTTACTATTAACATGACTGTTTTCTATTTGAATATATTTTAAAATGTAATTTATTCCTGTGATTTCAAAGCATCGTTACTCCAGTCACATTACTCCAGAAATTACAGACATTATTTAGCAAGGATGCTTTAAATTGATCAAAAGTGATGATAAAGACATTTATCATGTTACTAAATATTTCCATTTCAGATAAATGCTGTCCTTCAACTTTTTATTCATCAAAGAAACCTGTAAAAAAAATCTACTCCGCTGTTTTTAACATAATCATAATAACCAGGGTTCAAGCACTTAAGGCATATAAGCACAAAAGGAAGACATTGTGTAAACATGACTGTAACCACAAAAATCAATTATTTAAAAATCATTTTTGGCAATTCCAGGTCATTTACCATTGAAATATGATGATTTTTTAACATTTATGAGTGTTATAGCGCCACCTATGGTCAAATCTCCATAAAATGTATCATGCTTGTTTAGATTCATCTGTGGCATATGCTCACCTATTTTCATGATTTATAGGCTTTTGGACAGAATTGCCTACATCCCTTTAAAAGTAACCTTGTTGTGGCTTACCAAAGTATGAAGTTCTATATATATATATATATATATATATATATATATATATATATATATATATATATATAGATAATTATGGATCAAGGGGGTCCAATTGTATTGCAGTGGTTTTGTTGAGATAAATAAAAAAACCTTAGACTAATCCACAAAAGTAGCCTTTTTAAGTAATCTTGATGATCATAATCATATGTTATGAAGATCTACTGTTTGTGTGAATAAATGTTTGATATGTTTTTGAAGGTTTTTTTACTGTTATAGCGCCACCTATGGTCCAATTTTCATGAACCTTTGCATGCTTGTTAAGACTCATCTGTCACATGTTTTTACCAAGTTTCGTAAAGTTTTGAGATTTTGTTTAGGTTTTATCAGCTTTTGGGTATATTTGTCCACACCCCATTTCTAAACGTTACAGCTAACTGAAAGACAAAATTCTACTTTTCGTTGATAAATATTGATCTAGAAAGTCAGAGAATTGTGCTGCAGTGGTTTGATCAAGGTTGAGTGAAAAACCTAGAACTAGTTCGCAAAAGTAGAGAATATTTAATGAAAGATTTGATTGGCAGCAGTGGTTCTTGAGGCAAATTTGTTCATTATGAGGACATCTATCAAATTATGTGCATATTGTGTATAACATAATTAGTTACTTTTTTAGGGAGTAACGCAAAATTGTAACATTAATTTCCACAAAAAGTAACAAAGTAACGTAATTAGTTACTTTCTTAGGGAGCAACGCATTAATTTCCATAAAAAGTAACGAAGTAATGTAATTAGTTACTTTTTTAGGAAGTAACGCAAAATTGTAACACATTAATTTCCACGAAAAGTAACGAAGTAAGGTAATTAGTTACTTTTTTAGGGAGCAACGCATTACTTTCCATAAAAAGTAACGAAGTAAAGTAATTAGTAATTTTTGTAGGGAGTAACGCAATATTGTAACGCATTACTTTCCATAAAAAGTAACAAAGTAACGTAATTAGTTACTTTTTTAGGATGTAACACAATATTGTAATGCATTAATTTCCACAAAAAGTAATGAAGTAACATAATTAGTTACTTTTTTAGGGAGTAACGCAAAATTGTAACATTAATTTCCACAAAAAGTAACAAAGTAACGTAATTACTTACTTTCTTAGGGAGCAACGCATTAATTTCCATAAAAAGTAACGAAGTAATGTAATTAGTTACTTTTTTAGGAAGTAACGCAAAATTGTAACATTAATTTCCACGAAAAGTAACGAAGTAAGGTAATTAGTTACTTTTTTAGGGAGCAACGCATTACTTTCCATAAAAAGTAATGAAGTAAAGTAATTAGTAATTTTTGTAGGGAGTAACGCAATATTGTAACGCATTACTTTCCATAAAAAGTAACAAAGTAACATAATTTGTTTTTTTTAAGGATGTAACGCAATATTGTAATGCATTCATTTCCACAAAAAGTAATGAAGTAACATAATTAGTTGCTTTTTTAGGGAGTAACGCAAAATTGTAACATTAATTTCCACAAAAAGTAACGAAGTAACGTAATTAGTTACTTTCTTAGGGAGCAACGCATTAATTTCCATAAAAAGTAACGAAGTAATGTAATTAGTTACTTTTTTAGGGAGTAACGCAATATTGTAATGCATTAATTTCCATAAAAAGTAACAAAGTAACGTAATTAGTTACTTTTTTAGGGAGTAGCGCAATATTGTAAGGCATTAATTTCCATAAAAAGTAACGAAGTAAAGTAATTAGTTACTTTTTTAGGGAGTAACACATTACTTTCCATAAAAAGTAACGAAGTAAAGTAATTAGTAATTTTTGTAGGGAGTAACGCAATATTGTAACGCATTACTTTCCATAAAAAGTAACAAAGTAACGTAATTAGTTACTTTTTTAGGATGTAACGCAATATTGTAATGCATTAATTTCCACAAAAAGTAACGAAGTAACGTAATTAGTTACTTTCTTAGGGAGCAACGCATTAATTTCCATAAAAAGTAACGAAGTAACGTAATTAGTTACTTTTTTAGGGAGTAACGCAAAATTGTAACATTAATTTCCACAAAAAGTAACGAAGTAACGTAATTAGTTACTTTTTTAGGGAGTAACGCAAAATTGTAACATTAATTTCCACAAAAAGTAACGAAGTAACGTAATTAGTTACTTTCTTAGGGAGCAACGCAAAATTGTAACATTAATTTCCACAAAAAGTAACGAAGTAACGTAATTAGTTACTTTCTTAGGGAGCAACGCATTAATTTCCATAAAAAGTAACGAAGTAACGTAATTAGTCACTTTTTTAGGGAGTAGCGCAATATTGTAAGGCATTAATTTCCATAAAAAGTAACGAAGTAATGTAATTAGTTACTTTTTTAGGGAGTAGCGCAATATTGTAAGGCATTAATTTCCATAAAAATTAACGAAGTAACGTAATTAGTTACTTTCTTAGGGAGCAACGCATTAATTTCCATAAAAAGTAACGAAGTAACGTAATTAGTCACTTTTTTAGGGAGTAGCGCAATATTGTAAGGCATTAATTTCCATAAAAAGTAACGAAGTAACGTAATTAGTCACTTTTTTAGGGAGTAGCGCAATATTGTAAGGCATTAATTTCCATAAAAAGTAACGAAGTAACGTAATTAGTTACTTTTTTAGAGAGTAGCGCAATATTGTAACGCATTAATTTTAAAAATAACTTTCCCCACACTGCTCATTGCTTATGTTGTCCATATGCAGATCCCTCTTGTGATATGGTGCAGCTGGCCGCAGTGAGCGGAGGCCACACTCTCAACCTCTTCATGGTTCCTCGGCGTCCGATGCAGCCCGGGGCGTCCAGGATCACGGGTTTCAGTGTGAGACGCCACCGTTTGTTTCTCCACCGCAGGCCGCTTCTCACCAGCTCTCTCCGAGAAGCCCTGGTCTCCTTCATAACCTTCCTCCGCATGTTGAACCGGCCGGTCCTGGTAGGTCACAACATCCGCAGGTTCGACTGTCACGTTTTGGCCAGAGCTCTGGATGAGTTTGGCCTTAGGTCAGACTTCCAGAAAGAGGTTTGTGGATTCGTGGACACCCTTCCTTTGGCAAGACAGCTTCTCAAAGACAGTGGTCTCCAGAGCTTCAAGCAGGAGAACTTGGTTAAGACACTCCTGGGAGTTTCATACGCAGCCCATAATGCTCTAGAAGACGTACAAGCCCTGCAGAAACTCTACTGGGCCCTCAAGCCCACGGCCAATCAGATTCAGCAGCACATTTTCACTCTGGACTCATTGGCTGCTAAAGCTGTCAATCAAGTTTCAGTTGGGCCACCTGGACAGAGAGGTTTGTGTGAGCGCTTCAGTAAAGCACTGGATATCGCAAGAGACGAAAGAGCGGAGGAACATTTGGTGTTTGATTCCAGCTGATCTCAGATCGCCTTTATTTAATCAGTATTTATAAAACATTGATGCTTTTGAACATGCTTTTATTGCAGAATAAAAAAACTAAGTTACACAAAATTGTTCACTGGTAGTATTTTGTATGGTTTGAACTAATAATGAATAATAAATATATTTCAATATTTTTAGATTTATTTCATATTTAAATTATATTTTGTTGATTTATTTAATATTTTGATTTGTATATTTAATATTTAAAATATACCTTTTTTAGTTTTTTTTTATATTATTATTATATTTTATTTGATTATTATTATTATAATAGAAGTTTATATAAGGGACTGAAATGTGAGTTTACATCTCACAATTCTGACTAAACTCGCAACTGAAATGAACTCCCAATTCTGAGAAAAAAAGTTTTAAAAAGACTTTCTTTCTCAGAATTGTAAGTGTATATTCTAACTTTATTTCTCAGAATTGAGACTTTATCAGAATTGAGTTTATTTCTTGCAATTTTCTATATTTCTCAGAATTGCAAGTTTATTTCTTAATTATTTATCAGTTATTGTGAGTTTATTTATTGCAATTCTGACTTTATTTCTCAGAATTGTGAGTTTATATCTCACAAATCTGATTATTTCTTACTATTGCGATTTGCTTTTTAATAATTGCTTTTTATCAGTTAATGCAAGTTTATTTTCTCACAATTCTGACTTTATTTAACAGAATTGTGACTTTATATCTTACAAATCTGACTATTTCTCTGAATTTTGACCATTCATCAGTTATTGCTCGTTTATTTCTTGCAATTCTGACTTCATTTCTTAAAATTTTGACTTTATTTACTAGAAATGCAAGTTTTTTGCAATTCTTAGTTTTTGAGTTTATATCTCGTAACCCTGACTATTTCTCAGAATTGCGACTATTTTTCTGTTAATGCAAGTTTATTTCTCACAATTCTGACTTCATTTCTAAGAATTGCAAGTTTATTTCTCACAAATCTGATTATTTCTCTAAATTTTGACCACTTACCAGTTAATGCAAGTTTATTTCCTGCAGTTCTGACTTCATTTGTTAGAATTGTGACTTTTTTGCAATTCTGGCTTTTTTTCATGCATTTTTTTTTTGAGTCGTGACTTTATCAGTTATTGCATTTATTTTATTTATTATTCATTTCTCAGAATTGTGTCTTTATTTCTCAGAATTGTGAGTTTATATCTTGTAACTCTGACTGTTTCTCAGAATTGTGACTATTTTTCAGTTATTTCAATTTTATTTCTCAGATTTCTGACTTAATTTCTCTGAATTGCAACTTTATTTCTCAGAATTGCACGTTTATATCTCGTAACACTGATTATTTCTCAGAATTGCGACTATTTATCAGTTATTGCAATTTCTCAGATTTTTGACTCCATTTCTTAGAATTGTGACTATTTTTTGCAATTCTGGCTTTTATAATGCAATTCTGAATTTTTTTTTTCTTAGAATTGTCTTTATTTCTCAGAATTGCGACTATTTTTCATGTAATGCAAGTTTATTTCTTGCAATTCTGACAACATTTCTTAGAATTGCAACTTTGTCAGAATTGCAAGTTTATATCATTTCATAGAAATGCGACTATCGTTATTGCAATTTTATTTCTAGCAATTCCGACTAAATAAATCACAATTGTGAGATAAAAAGTCACAATTACCTTTTTTCATTTTTTTATTCAATGTCAAAATTTGGCTTCTATTACAAGTACTAAATATAGTGTATAACAGAGAAGTTAATGATTCACTACCGATGGTAAATAATCCTGAAATATGTTTGACTTTAAAAGCTTTAGAAAAATATACTTTGGCTGGAATTCTTGTATTTCTAAAGGCTTCATAAGGCTATACTCTAAACAAAACATGTACTCCAAAATGCATTGTCTTATGAAATATCCTATTTGTTCTCCATCCAAAAGGAACACAGCACAGTAAAAGCAAATAACGTGATCCAATAAAACACAATCAGTTCACACCCAAGCTGAATGATTCATGGGGAGCGTAACCTTCGTCTGGAAAACCTGTTGCGTAAGTTTAGGTCGTAAAAAAAGCGTTCAGAAATGAGCAGGTGACAGATTACAGAAGCGTTATTTATTAGAGAGTACATACAGAGTTCCTCTTATCAGACGCATGCTCCATTCCAGCTCAGAAAGCGCCAAACGTTCATTCATTCAGACTTTAGCCATCGCTCGCATGCTTTGATCCCAGAACACTTCGGAAAAACGCAGCTCCAAAAAATATAGAAACACGGCTGAGGTCTTCTGGTTTTACGTGTACGAATCTGAAAAGGGCACTAAAAA
Organism: Cirrhinus molitorella; assembly: GCA_033026305.1. Classification (NCBI taxonomy): domain Eukaryota; kingdom Metazoa; phylum Chordata; class Actinopteri; order Cypriniformes; family Cyprinidae; genus Cirrhinus; species Cirrhinus molitorella. Next base: position 31,956,716 of record CM065141.1, on the reverse strand, counting down.
TACAGTAAACAAACATCAGGATGCCAGCAATTCCCAGCATCCTTTGTGCTCTCCACACTGCTAGTGCAAATAGTAACTACAGCAATACAGCATCACCGCACATCAAGCCGTACAGTCACTTGTAAGGGAGAATAAAAATCGGTAACAAAGTTTGACGTGTATGAAAACACTTGCAGGGTTGTTTCTAAAATCAAATCTGTCACAGGAGTGCTTCGTTTAGTCATAACTTATTAATAAAACCATTTTACCATGTCATTTCTTCATGGAAGAGTGCGTCCGCAAACGAGGACTCGTTGTTTATTAGTGTTACCGATAAAAAGCTCTTAGAAATGTTAAAATCGCTTTACGTTAGCAAGTTTTGATGTAAACGTAATATTGTTACTGTCCACCATTTGGGTTCGTTTTTTTAACATGCAAAAGGTCTTACATCCTTATGCAAAAAAATCGTTTGATAGAATGTTTATATCTTGCGGCCAATAGTGAGTGATCATGCAGCCGTGCATTTAACTTATATGCGTCAACATCAAATCAAAACAGACTTGGTTTACTTTCTCAAAGGAATAGTTTGTCCAAAAATGAACATTTGCTAAAAATATACTCACCCTCAGGCCATCCAACATGTAGATGAGTTTGTTTCTTTATCAAATTTAGGGAAATGTAGCATTACATCACTTACTCACCAATGGATGTGAATGGGTGCCGTCTGAATGAGAGTCCAAACAGCTCATGAAATCCACAAGAAATCTGTATTTTACTATTGTATGTGTTTATCTGCTGTTTGAAGTCTCATTCTGACGGCACCCATTCACATCCATTGGTAAGCAAGTGATGTAATGCTACGTTTCTTCAAATATGATGAAGAAACAAACTCATCTACATCTTGGATGGTCTGAAGTAGAGTTTGTTTCTTCATCAGATTTAGAGAAATGTAGCATTACATCACTTGCTTATCAATGGATGTGAATGGGTACCATCAGAATGAGAGTCTGAACAGCTGATAAAAACATCACAATAATCCACAAGTAATCTGTATTTTAGTAAAAAGGTAAAAACATACAACATTACTTCTGGATTATTGTATGTTTTTTTTCTGCCGTTAGGAGTCTAATTCTGACGGCACCCATTCACACCCATTGGTGAGCAAGTGATGTAATGCTACAATTCTCCAAATAAGATTAAGAAACAAACTCATCTTCATCTTGGATGCCCTAAAGTAGATGAGTTTGTTTCTTAATCAGATTTGGAGAAATGTCAATTACATTACTTGCTTATCAATAGATGTGAATGGGTACCATCAGAATGAGAGTACAAACAGCTCATAAAAACACCACAATAAAAATCTGTATTTTACTAAAAAGTTAAAACATTATTTTGTGGATCGTTGTATGTTTTTATCTGCTCTTTGAAGTCTCATTCTGACGGCACCTATTCACATCCATTGGTGAGCAAGTGATGTAATGCTACATTTCTCCAAATACGATGAAGAAACAAACTCCTCTACATCTTGGATTCATCAGATTTAGAGAAATGTAGCATTACATCACTTGCTCACCAATGGATGTGAATGGGTGCCGTCTGAATGAGAGTCCAAACAGCTCATGAAAAACATCCAAATACGATGAAGAAACAAACTCATCTACATCTGGATGGCATAAGAGTGAGTACATTTTCAGCAAACTCATTTTTGGGTAAACCATTAACGCTGGTGGTTTATTCTGGAACGCCCACATTTCATCATCCAATCAAATTCCATCCTACATTTTTTTTTTTCTGTCTAACCGAATATTCTGTTTCCTTCACAAATGCCACATTATTAAAGTAAAACGGCATGAACAGCATTTCATGTTGACTCAAAGGAATGATATACTTTTACACATTTCAAAAGAACATGCAGAGGTTTTTCATGTCGCAGAATCATAATTCTTATATTTAGTTTTTTTTGGTTAAGCATAGCAATTTTAACACTAATAATAATCACAATCACCAACTTAAAGGGAGAGTTCATGCAAAAATTAACACTTTAAATTGTTCCACATTAACTTCCACCATATGGAAAAAATACTATGGAAATCAATGGGTGCCGTCAACTGTTTGGTATGTGCTTAACCAAACAGTTGACGGCACCCATTAACTTCCACAATATGGAAAAAATACTATGGAAATCAATGGGTGCCGTCAGCTGTTTGGTATGTGCTTAACCAAACAGTTGACGGCACCCATTAACTTCCACAATATGGAAAAAAATACTATGGAAATCAATGGGTGCCGTCAACTGTTTGGTATGTGCTTAACCAAACAGTTGACGGCACCCATTAACTTCCACAATATGGAAAAAATACTATGGAAATCAATGGGTGCCGTCAACTGTTTGGTTAAGAATGCGCTTAACCAAGCAGTTGATGGCACCCATTAACTTCCACAATATGGAAAAAAATACTATGGAAATCAATGGGTGCCGTCAACTGTTTGGTATGTGCTTAACCAAACAGTTGACGGCACCCATTAACTTCCACAATATGGAAAAAATACTATGGAAATCAATGGGTGCCGTCAACTGTTTGGTTAAGAATGCGCTTAACCAAGCAGTTGATGGCACCCATTAACTTCCACAATATGGAAAAAAATACTATGGAAATCAATGGGTGCCGTCAACTGTTTGGTATGTGCTTAACCAAACAGTTGACGGCACCCATTAACTTCCACAATACGGAAAAAATACTATGGAAGTCAATGGGTGCCGTCAACTGTTTGGCTACCCACATTCTTCCAAATATTGTATTTTGTAAACTGTATGTTGTATAAATGCAAACAGGTTTGGAACAATGCGAGGGTGAACAAAAAAAACAGAATTTATTTTTGGGCGTACCGTCCCTTTAATTGGTGTGCTTTGTCATGCATGTTTGTGATGAAGCCAAAAACATGGGAACATGATTTCTACTTGAATTTTTGCCTGGTTTACGTTCGACCGGTTGCTTTAGATCGGGACAGAACAGACAGACGCAGGGCGTTCATGAGGCGGACGTCTCTACAGTAAGCAGCAGGCTCTGAACATGGTCATGCCTGACGACGTCACCTTTAAAGAGACGCTCTCATTGGCTGAAATGAAAATCACAGAGCCTCGTGTCAGAGTGATGTCAGAGAGGGCCGCGGCAGACGTGGCCACGGCTTCCCCGTCGGTGACCAGCAGGATGCCAGCGGAGTCCAGCGCGCTCACAGTGTACTGCTGCAGCGAGGCGGGGATCTGGACACAGTGTATTATTAGTCTTAAAGACGCATGTGAATTATATGGACATGTTTGGAGGCAGAGGCTGTGTGGCGCACCTGTATTCTCATGACGGTGAAGTCTGGCACTGGAGGGTCGTAGAGGTAGACGCAGGGGTCGGCGTTGTCCCGCACGCAGGGGAAGATTTTGGCACTGACTGGAGCTGGGCTGTAATTCAGCATCTCGCACAGCGTGTCCACATCGATGTATTTGGGAGTCAGTCCGGCTCGAACCGTGTTATCAGAACACGCCATACACTCCACACAGTCTGACCAGACAGAACAAACACGCATGAAGATTCAATATAATGAATATATACCACAAAAAGAGCAATGACAGTCTCACGGAATAACTATTAATACATATGTAGGAATATTACGTTATTATTAATTTGTGTATTTTAGATTTACATTTAGTCAATTTGCAGATGCTTTTATCCAAACAATCAAAAACAACAATGCTATGTAAGTGCTATGACAAGTCTCAGATTAGGCATTTAATGAGGTGTATGTTTTTATTTGTATTTTTTAAATTCTATAATAAAACAAAAAGAAAACAATAGAATAAAAAATTGTATTTATTTATTTTTTGTTAATTGTATAGTAAATAAAAAGAAAACAGATAGAAAAGAATCTACAAAAAAATAAAAAAAATAAATAAATTACAAAAAAAATAAATAAATAAACAACCTAACTAGAATATTAATGGATATTAAAATATTAATCACGAAATGATGGATTATTAAATTAATATTAATAAATACATTTTACAAAAAGTACAACTACGCAACCCATGTAATTATGGATTGTAATGAATATTAAGCAAACATTAATAAATATATATATATATATATATATTTACAAAAACAATACAACCTAACAACTGAATATTGATTTCACAAAAAATAATAACTACGCAACCTCACTGCAATAAATGAATAAAATGGGTTAATACGTGAATATATTTAATAAATTATCAAATTAATATTAATTTATAAATCTATTCTAAAATATTATGGATTATTAAATTAATATTAATTATTCAATCTCAACAAAAACTACAACACAACCTAAATTGAATAAATCAATATGAACAAATATTTCTCACACTGTTTACAACCTAAATAGAACATTTAAATAATTATTAATTGTTAAGGAAATCTTATTTATTATTAACAGAATATTAATGATTCACAAAAAGTACAATTACGCAACCTACCTGAAATTAATGAATATTATAGATGATTATGTAAATATGAATGATTATATTTCACAGAAAGTACAACTACACAACTTAATATATTATTAAATTAATATAAATTTTAATTTATATTATGGATCATTAAATTAATATTAATAATTATTCTCAACAAAAACTACAAAACACAACTTAAATTGAATAAATTAATATTAACAAATATTTCTCACACCTAAATAGAACATTTAAATATTAAAGAAATATTATTATTATTAAGAGAATATTAATGATTATTTTTCACAACCTACTTGAAATTAATACATATTATAGATGATTATATAAATATGAATGATTATATTTCACAAAAAGTACAACTACACAATTTACATAGATAAAAAATAAAATATTGCAGCGCAACTTCATTGGAAAAAAAAAATAGTATTAAATGAATATAATGGGTTAATAAGTGAATATCATTAAATATATTTCACAAAAAGTACAACTACTCAACCTAAATTGAATAAATTAATATCAGCAAATATTTCAGACAAAAAAGAACTATACAACCTAAATTTAACATTTGATGGTTAATGAATATGAAATAAATATGATTATTATTAAGTGAATATTAAATGAATATAATGGATGGCTAAATTAATATGAATAATTATAATTTTTATTAATTATTATTTTTATTAAGCCTAAAAGGAATAAATGAATAAAAACTAATATTTTTTCACAAACACACACACAAATTATATAACCTACTGTATATGGAACTATCGGAAGATTATTAGTAATCGAAAGAATATGATTTATTCTATTTCACAAAAAATACAACTACTCAAAAGAAATTAATATGAATGAATATTAAAGAAATATTATTTATTATTAAGTGAACATTAATTCATATAAAATAATACAAATAACAACCTACATGGAATAAATGAATATTAAATGAATATAATAGGATAATAAGTGAATATCATTAAATATATTTCACAAAATATAGAACTACACAACCTACATGAAATCAATAAACGTTAAGGAATATTAAAAGAATATTACAGATTATTTCATGAATATCAATGAATATATTTCATTAAAAATAACAACTCTGCAACCTAAACAGAATAAATGAATATTATGGACTATTATTGAATTTTTTAAATAAGTACAACTACACAACCTATATGGAATAATTGAATATTAAATTAGGAATAATTAACATTTTAGACAAATTACAACAACACAACCTGCTCTGAGCATGATTTTTAAGAAACTGCAAAATACAAACTTTTAGAATTGTATGAAATTAATTTTGTCAGACTTTACAAATTTACTTTGCCATGTCCAAAAAAGATGCTTTATTAGTAACGCGGTGACCTCTGACCTCCAGAAAGATAAGCATGAGGCTCGTTTGCTCCCAGAAACATGGCGTCCCCCGGCTGCAGCACGATGCGGTTCAGGAAGTAAATGGAAAAGCATCCGATGTCCCCCGGATACTGGGAATGCAGCCGCAGCAGCAGCTCTCCATTACTTGCGGAGGTGTCTTTGTCTGCAGCCTCTGGAACAAAAGAACAGGTCAGACGGGTTTCGTCTGAATACACTGAACGGATGGGATGATGGGATAGCATGTTGGCGCATGTAAAGAGCACAGGCTCCTCTCACCTTCCTCTGAGATTCGCTTGACCAGCATGTTGAGCTGATCGACAAACAGCTTCTTCTCGCAGTTCATCATTCTGGTGAAGCATTTCTTCAGAGCGAGAGACGTCCGGGACAGGTCTCCATCGGCGCTCTGGAGCTCCTCCGCCGCTTCATTACCGACCAGCGCACGGAACTCTGGGACATCTGAACAACACAAACACCAGACAAACGTCCATGTCAAACGCCCATTTGCACTCATATTTAATAATAAAAAATATATAAAGAAATGGCTGACACCAGAACACGTGCATAATGCATGAGTTTACTTAGATTTGTAAAGTTTAGAGTTTTCTTATAGGATGTATATTATTAAATTACTATGTTATAACTGTCCAAATGCAAATGTTCAACATTTTTATATATGTGACCCTGGACGACAAATCCAGTCTTAAGTTGCATGGGTATATTTGTAGCAATAGCCTTAAATACATTGTATGGGTCAAAATTATCGATTTTACTTTTATACAAAAAATCATTAGGATATTAAGTAAAGATCATGTTCCATGAAGATATTTTGTACATTTCCTACTGTAAATATATCAAAATGTAATTTTTGATTAGTAATATGCATTGCTAAGAGCTTCATTTGGACAAATTCAAAGGCTATTTTCTCAATATTTAGATTTTTTTGCACCCTCAGATTACAGATTTTCAAATAGTTGTATCTCAGCCAAATACTGTCCTATCCTAACAAACCATACATCAATAAAAAGCTTTTTTATTCAGCTTTCAGATGATGTATAAACCTCAATTTCGAAAAATTGACAGTTAAGACTGGTTTTGTGGTCCAGGGTCACATATAATTATTGATATAGAGATATAGAGGTTTTATTGATTTTGAGTTAAAAACCTAGGACTAGTTCAAAAAACTATTTTTTTTAACTAATATCAAATATTTAAAGAACAGTCGTATTGACATTAGTGTTTCAAGACGCGAAGATCAGAGGATCTATCCTATGATATAAAAATCTACAATACAATACAACACAAGCTTTTTTTTTAGCAATTTGAGGCCATTTACCATAGAAATAGTGTGTTTTTGAAGACTTTTTAACTGTTGTTGCACCACCTATGGTCCGTTCTCCATGAAACTTTGCATGCTTATTAAGACTCATCTGACACACTTCTTCACCAAGTGTTATAAAGTTTTGAGTTTTTGTTTAGATTTTATAGGCTTCTATAGATTCTAGCGTTTGTATGAATATATTAGCATTTTTTAGCAATTTGAATCCATTTACCATAGAAATACTGTGTTTTTGAAGCCTTTTTAATTATTATAGTGCCACTTATGATCTGATCTCCATGAAACTTTGCATGCTTGTTAAGAGTCATCTGACACGTTTTCACCAAGTTTCGTAAAGTTTTCGTTTAGGTTTTTATAGGCTTTTGGGTATACTTAGCCACACCCCTTTTCTAAATGACCCAGTTATAGCCAACCACAAGAAAAGACAAAATTCAACATTTTTTGGATAATTGTTGATCTAGAGAGTCCAGAGAATTGCACTGCAGTGGTTTTATTGGTTTTGAGTTAAAAACCTCGGACTAGTTCACAAAAGTGTTTTTTTTAACTAATATCAAATATTTCAAGAACAGTTGGACTGACATTACTGGTCCAAGAGGCGAAGCTGTTCAGAATGAGAGGATCTATCCTATGATATAAAAATCTAGTGTTTGTGTAAATATACAAGCTTTTTTTTAACAATTTGACACCATTTACCATAGAAATAGTGTATTTTTGAAGCCTTTGTAATTATTATAGTGCCACCTATGGTCCGATCTCCATTAAACTTTGCATGCTTGTTAAGACTCATCTGACACATGTTTTCACCAAGTTTTGTAAAGTTTTGAGTTTTCGTTTAGGTTTTATAGGCTTTTGGGTATACTTAGCCACGCCCCTTTTCTAAATGACCCCGTTATAGCCAGCCAAAAGACAAAATGTTACATTTTTTGGATAATTATTGATCTAGAAAGTCCAGAGAATTGCACTGCAGTGGTTTGATTGAGATTGAGCAAAAATCCTAGGACTAGTTCGCAAAAGTCGGTTTTTAACATATTTGTGAATAATTAATGAACGATTTGATTGACAGCAATAGTTCTTGAGGCAAAGTTGCTCGGTATGAGGAGATCTATCAAATGAAATGCATATTGTGTGGATGTGTGAAACACCACATGATTGCAGAGGCAAAAAGTGCCAACTAGTGTTCGATTTCTTTGAAAATTCTTACAGACCTTTAGGGTCTTTAGGTCTTTAGGGCACAGTTATAGGTGTTTTAAGTTTTTTCCATCTTATAGTGCCACCAAGCGACAGAGATGTGCAATTTTTTTTTTTGACCAAAGATTGAGCTTATACATATGTGTATGTTTGTTTCGGAAAAAAAATCGTATCCTTCGCAGTCCAGTTTCCTTCGCTTTGACCCAAGGATTGTAATTAGTCTACAACAAACCTTGTACGAGCTATGCCCAAAAACTACATGCTTGAACCCCTAACAACATTAACAGGATTCAATTATGTCTGGCTTATCTTAAAAAGCTAAAAAACTGTGTTTTCTTAGTAAGTTAATTAAACACTTACCTTTGAGGTAGCCTAAGATTTCATCCATCGGCCGAAAGCCACAGAGACCTTCGAACTGAGTGAGAGCGATGGCCATCTCCGGTTTGTGGTTGTTGTCTGGGTAATGTTCAGGAAACTGTGCATGGAGTCTAGCAGCCAATTCCTGTCCATTAACAACAATAAAAACAAATTTAAAGTCATAAAAATAATTGACCAGCCCATTTGAAAATAAGAGACATATATAATGATTATTAAGTGAATATTAATTATTCTATTTCACAAAAAATACAACTTCTAAAAAACAAATATTAAATAAATATTATTTATTATTAAGTGAACATTAATTAATATACTGCACAAAAATAACAACCTACATGGAATAAATGAACACTAATGAATATAATGGGATATTAAGTGAATAACATTAAATATATTTTACAATAAATACAACTACACAACCTATATTAAATAAATAAATATTAAGGAATACTGTTTGAACTTTAAAATGTATTTAGGAGCAAATGTGTGAATAAAATTCCTTGCAGGACCCCCAAAAATCTATAAAATTTCTAAAACAAACGTTTTATAAAATTTAAAGTCAAAGTTATTTTAAGTGTTATTCATTAAATCAATTTCTGTAGACAAAATGTAAAGGTTTAAGATTTTTAATGTTTTGAAAAAGGTTTCTTCTGCTCACCAAGCCTGCATTTATTTGATTCAAAGTACATCAAAAAGAGTAACATTTAGAACTATTTTTACTATTTAAAATAGTTGTTTTATATTTGAATATATTTTAAAATGTAACTTATTCCTGTGATTTCTAGCATCATTACTCCAGTCACATGATCTTTCAGAAATCATTCTAATATTCTGATTTGCTGAATATATATATATATATATATATATATATATATATAAAAAAACATTTGTTTTTATGTTGAAAACAGCTGAATTAAATAATAAAAATCAGCCTATTTGAATGATTTCTGAAGGATCATGTGACACTGAAGACTGGTGTAATGATGCTGAAAATTCACCTTTGATCACAGAAATAAATTTAATTTTATAATAAAGTCAAATATAAAGTAGTTATTCTAAATAGTAAAAAATATTTAAAAAATTTACTGTTTTTGACATACTGTGGACTGAATAAATGCAGGCTTGGTGAGCAGAAGACTTCTTTAAAAAGAACATTAAAATGTTGCTGTCTAAAAACTTTTGACTAATATACCCAGTTTAAAGTATGTCTAAAATACTTGAATAATTGTTAAATAAAGTTTAAACCAGAAACAGTTAAAAACCTAGTGTGTAAAATAAAATCACTTAGTTTGTAGATGTCTCCCTTGTATCTTTTTATTTAAGAAATAACACATTATTTGATACATTTCCACTGTGCCTTTAAAATTTTGCAATGTTCTCCTAGATTTTTTCCACTTAGAAGCACATGTGTTTCTTGGGTAAAAAGTAAGTGTCAAGTCCTGTGATGGCAGAGTTACTGTATCATAGTACAGAAACGGTCTCCAATCTCACCCTGTTGGGATGCGCCTGGATGGACAGAGCCGTATTGACGGACAGAACCTTGAAAAGGAACGGGAGCTGCCCATGGAATGTGTCTTTGACCTTTGAACCCAGACACCCTGGGAAATCTGCAATCCACTGTCCCAGTGTCCTCTGGGATATCCTGTTATCTTTGATGAGAGCATCTCCTTTGGGGTGAGCACCCATCCAAAGCTTGAATAAGAACAGAAAACATGTAATGATCACACATAGTTGAGGTCAAAAGTTTACACCCCCTTTTCAAGAATCTGCAAAATGTTATTTATTTATTTGTTATTAGCAGGTAACAACACAGTATTAAGATTTAAGGGGATGTAAACGTTTTATATATTCAACTATCTTCTCTAATTTGAGATGGCTCCTTTAAGACAGTTATTTTTCCAACAATAAAATATGTAAATGCATCTGAACACATGCTGTGGCTTTATTAATAGACTGCCAGACGACAAAGTGAATGTCAAGCTGACCTTTAAGTGAACTGTTATTATGAGACACTTGTGTTTAAGTCACATAATGTGTTGCATAATGTGTACAACAGCTGTACCATAAACAAATGCTCAGGATGAATTGTTATTGTTTATGAAACCTCCACAATAATATTAAGAGTTGTGTAAAACATGCAATGCAGATTTTATATTAGCGTTTAAAAACAAAAACAAATGTGAAATAACCAAAGACTGGTAGGAAAAAAAGACAAATTTTATGAAGAAATAATTCAAATAATTAAATTTAATAATTAAATGCAACAATTTAAAATAACATTATAATATAATTATAAAATAATAATAATAATAATAATAAAAGTGTTGCCATCACATTCACACAATTTGAACGTCTCTTTTTCAGCTGTAAATGTTTTAGTTATTTAGTTATTAGTTATTTTACCAATTATTATTGCAAGGTGTATAAAAAAAAAAAAAAAATAATAATAATAATAATAATAAAAATGTTAAAACAGTTTGAATATCTCTGCATTATAATATTTTATTATTACTACCACTAATAATACAATTCTTTTATAATAATAATAATAATAACAAAATTAGCAACAAAACAACAGCAAAATGCATATAATAATATTTATAATAATAATAATATGAATAATAATAATAAAAAGTATGGTTTACGCAATACTACAACAACAAAAACAACAACAATAACTAGATAAAAAAGTTTGTCAAAGCAAACTTTAAGTTGGCTTGAAGCCTGGGTAGAAAGATTGAAAAAGGTTTAAGTTTTAAAAAGTTCAAGAAGTTGAAAAAGTTTAGAAAGTTTAAAAGGTTTTACAAATTGTAATAATTTTAGGTTTGATGGGTTTCAGTCTGAAATAGTTTGAAGTTTAAAGTAGTTTTAAAAGCTTAATGTTTGATTGATATATAGAAAGCAAGTTGCTAGCATGATTACCATGTTTTTAGCATGTCACTAATATGTTGTTAGCATGATTACCAAGTTACTAGCATGTTGCTAGCATGATTAACATGTTGTTAACATGATTCTAGCATAATTAGCATGTTACTCTAGGAGGAGTAGCGTTAGGAAATTTTAGTCTCAGAAGAAGTTTAAGAAGATCAGTAAATTATTATTATCATAGATATATATTTTACCCATTCAGTCAAGATTTGACTGAATGGGTAAAAATGACGGTTATTTTCGTCAGTTAGCTCATCAGCTTTATCATTCTGCCCGATTCAAATCAGACACAGACATGAAATAATGATAAATCACATTTATTTGAACGAATTACAGCATTTATTTCAATTAATTATCGATTGATCGAGAGAAAGACAGAGAGAGAGAAGGAGAAAAGGAGAGATGACAGTTGTATGTGCGTGTTACCTGCCTGCCGCGCGTCTCTCTCTATAAACAACGAATTAATTCAAAAACAGCGGTCTTACCACCTCGTTGCTGAGGAATATTATGTAGCGATCTAGCATCCAGGCTATTTGATTAATATGAATCGAGAGGATGCCCTGACAACAAGTTTATATGTGCGCAGCACAATGCGATCTCCGCCCTCTCTCTCTCTCTCTCTCTCTCTCTCTATCTCTCTCTCTCTCTCTCTCTCTCTCTCTCTCTCTCTCTCTATCTCTCTCTCTCTCTCTCTCTCTCTCTCTCTCTCTCTCTCTCTCTCTCTCTCTCTCTCAGTGTGCGGTTGCGTGCATCAATTAAAGCAGCGCATTAATATAGAACGGTGATTAAACTGACTTGGAACTACCTGTGCATTAAACGATTTTAATGCATACCTGCCAGCCAATCAGAATCCAGTATCCAGACATTCCATGGAATAATTGACCTTATGCACGGAGCGTTTTTTAGATCTTCCGCATAATGATATCCAGCTCGTAAACTTCCGGTCAGATTCATTTTATATGTGCTATATATAGATAGAGACTCTTGAGACTGCTCTCCTGCCTCGTTTTTATAAGAAACTGAGAAAAATAATAATTTCAACATCGTAAATAATGATAGGGGCATGAGCATTCAGTTTCATATTATTTAACAACATATCATTTAAATGCGGAGCCTGGTTATCCCAGGAGAGTAGATTTAAATGCTGACAGTGAAACACTATCATAAGGTGTTTAGGCTTACGCTATGCTTCTTTTTAACGACATCTTAATAGTATTCTTGATCGTCAATAACTCGCCTTCATAGTCATGAACACAAATATTACATTATTTTAAAGCTTTTATTGATTTTCCACTCTACAGCTGTGCGCTGTGCAGTAAAATTCACTTCAAAGATTCACTTTTCATTCATAAACACGACATGGAAAAAAGGTAGTTTAACGGAAAACAACAAATTTTTAAGATTGATATGAAATTACCCTTAGAACCAAAAGATGGCAGCAGAGAATTATTGGCTGCAGCTGCCATTTAAACTCCCTTTTCTTGCTTTTTGATTCATTATTGGTTTAACAAATGTTCGTACTTTTACCGCACTACAAATTGAAAAACTTTAATGCATAAATAATGCATTCAATATGAATTTGAAATATTTTAGATACAATTTTATTAACTACATCTTTTATCTACATCGTTTTCTCTTGAATTGTATAAGCTATTAAATAGCCTATATTCAACAACACAAACTTGTTCCTGCTGTAGTTTTGTTACTCTGAATTTAGTCTGAATCATTGAATGCACAGCTCTGTTTTTGGCATGGGCTTGTCAGATGTTTTGCGCCGTTAGCATACTGTCAATCACAGCAAGGGCTCATGCATATTTAGCAGATTTAATCATGTCATTTTTAAAACTAGTGTTTGTCATTCTTGAAATGGTATACATGGACGTTTGGTCCTCTTAGACAAAAAAAAAAAATTTCTTTGATTGTGAATGGATTATGTAGAAAACATAGAGAGGCAAAGGACAGTCATATTACGGCTCAGTACAGCTGACCGGAAATGACTGAGCTGGTTTATCTAAACAAGGAAGTAATCCGTGCATATGGTCCATTTACCTGTACAATAAGCTGTTTAAAACATGCATTATCCCTTTCAATTTCTCAATTCCAGTCCAGGATTGGAATTAAGAAACGTAATCAAACGTCTTGTGGAGCGCTTTCGGAGTAAGAAATTATTTGTTTGTTTGGAAACACAGTGTAAATGTTTTATTGTCCTGCTGCGTCCTGTATTTAGGACCAGCGACTAGTCAACATCAAGCTTAAAGCGTCACAGCAGAGCATTAACGGCGACTAGTCGACTAATCGGTGCAACCCATACACTCTTTAAACTTTAAACAGACATTCAAATCTGCATTCTTGCTGCTGCTGATCCAGAAAGAGCAACACAGTCTGTTCGACCACATAATGATCATTATAACAGACATTTAAATAACAAAAGTACTGGAATAAAAGTTTATAATTTGGGTATAAACACTTATTGTCTACAGTAGCGATCAAAACGAAAGTATCTCAACACTTGCATGTATTTTAGCGCTTATCCTCTTCCGCCAGGAGGTGGCGACAACTACACGTTTAAAAATGCACTTATCATTGAATCATTCATTCAGGAGATTCCAATAGTAAAACAAGTCTTTATTAATTGAGACACTGACTTCATTTTTTACATTTTTGATCAAATATATTTTTTAAAAGACTTATAAACATTGTGTCGGAACCACTAATAAATTATGTTATTTTGTTTAGATTTCTAATCATTTTTTTCTTCAGAATCGTAATCTCCAATTTAATACAAAAATCGTGATTTTCAATTTATCTAGAATCATGCAGCTTTAAATTTAAATATTTATTACTGCATATAATTCATTAAAATAGAAGTTTAATTTCATAAAGTACAATTTCATAATTCGCAGTTCAAAATGCACCTATATTTTTTTTTCTGTTTTTCAGTGGAATAAAATACTATTCCCAATTTATTTCATAATTGAGAATTTCTTTAAAAAAAGTTTAAAAATCTTGTCTCGTCTCGTGGGATAAGTGTCTCATCACACCCCTATTAATTATTAATATATAATATAGAATATTTATTAGAAAATGTATTAGATAATAATTAATATTATTAATAATAATTATTAGATAATAACAACAACAACAATAACAATTACTATTATTAGCATTATTAATTATAATAATAAAATAATAATTTTAAAACAGTTTTAATATCTCTGCATTATATCTTTACTACTACTACTAATATTTTTATAATAATAAAACTAGCAACAAAACAACAACAACAGCAATAATATTATTATACACAAATGTATAATAATAGTAATAATAATATGAATAATAATAAAACGAATGCTTCATGCAATACTACAACTACAACAACAACAATTATTATTATTATTACAAATAATATTAATATATTACAGATAACTATATTATTAATATGTCATGTTATTTAAGTATTAATAGTGCTGCACGATTAATCATATCGCAGTCGCGATGTCAGCCTGTGCAATTATATGACGGGAAAATGTTGCAATTATATTAAATAAGTGGAACTTGAGAACACATGCTTTCTGAAAACAGTTTGCAGATTTTCCGCTAACAAAAGAAAACAAAAAAGAAAACAAATTAACAAACAAACAAAGATTTATTGGTTTGAGTTTGAACAACTTTTTATATCCAGTTTTTTTCTTCAGAAGAGTTTCTAGAGAGTATGTTACATCCTGCATAAATGTCCCTGCTTGTGACAAAATGTTTACAATATCTTATTTTTGTGAAAATGTATGTTTTTATGTTTTAGCTATACTTTTGAGAAGTTTACATTAATGCAAATGTTATTTAATTTTATTTATTTTGAAACCATTTTTAGTTCATTTCAGCATTATTACTAACCTGTGTGTGCATTTTCCTTAAAAACCCATCAAGTTGCCTAACAATACCATTTATTATAATCACAATCACATATCGCAATATTGACCTCAATAATCACAATATGAACATTTTCTCAAACCATGCAGCCCTAATTATTAATTTATAATATAAAATCATTAGATAATAATAATTATAGTTTTTATTACTATTACTAATATACTACTACTAATAATAATAATGATGATTATTAAAAAGAAGGGAAAAAACAACAATAACAACAACAATGCTGTCTCTATAATAAAACAAATAATCAATACAATTTACAATTTAAGTGGTGTTTTTATTTTTCATATTTTCATAAACTCTTAGAAAATATAATGTAGTAATAATAATGCATTTGTAATAATAAAAAATGTATAACTGATTAAAAAAAAAAAACTATGAAACTTATACATATTTCTTTATTATAATTATATTTCTATTCAGAATAATAGGGAGGATCCAGGAACAAGACCTTTTTTTAAAATATATATATATATATATATTTTTATATTTTCTGTCACATTAAAAAAAATCTATAAATAATTATTCAAACATTCAGTGTAAATAAAACATGCACAACTGAAATAAAATGCGGGTCTTTATAATACAATAAATGATCAATATGGAGGGCCGAATTACTCAAAATGAAATCATTAAATAAATGTTGAAATATATAAATAAATTGTATTTTTTTAACTGTAAAAACAAATAAATGTATAAATTATATATTTATTTAATTATGTTAATAATATATTTAATTATTTATGTATTCATTTAATTATTTATCTAATTATTTATTTATATTTATTAATGTAATTATATATTTATTTGATTATTTATTCATTTCATTATTTATTTATATAATTATTTGAATATATATTCAATTAAGTATATATTTATTCATTTAATTATTTATTTATATATTTATTTGTTTAATTATAAATGTACAGACAACTGCAAACCTCAAAATGGGAGGCAATAAATAAATGCATAAATAATAATAATAATAATATTTAAAAAATTATATATATATATTATATATATATATATATATATATATATATATATGTATATGAATAAATATATAAATAAATAAATGAATAAATATATACTTAAATATATAATTATGTAAATAAATACATAATTAAATTAATATTTAAATGAATAAATATATAATTATTTAAATATACACTTAAATAATTAAATATATAATGAATAATTCAATTAATAATTCAATGAATAAATAAATATATTATTAAATATTACAGCATTAAATAAATATATAATTTATACATTTATTTGTGCTTTCAATAATTAAATTATGTATTTAACGATTTATTTATTTAATGACTCAATTTTGAGTAATTCGGCCCTCCATAGATCAATAGCTACAATTTACACAAAATTGCTTTTTTTTTTATATATTTTCAAAAACTCCTTTAGAATATCTATTATTATTATTATTATTACTATTACTATTATTATTATAGGGTGAACTATTCAGGGGGATCAACCAGATATACATAGAGAACACATAAAAACAGAATCCTTTTTCATTTATTTCAGGACAATTTAAAGGAATCTATTTATGCTAGAGCTTCTCGGCTTGACTGAGAGTCTGTCTGGGTGTTCTTTGAGTCAGTAGATTAAAACCCCTGCTGTGATTTGACCAAGTGTCGGTTATTCAGGGCTGTACCTCTGCATAGGGTTTGGCCTCCTCAATGAGAGCCTGAGGGTCTCCACCGAGCACCAGCCGAGCCACCTCACTGTCCAGACCCACCTTACCCCAGGCATAGCTCTGCACCACACAGCACAATGGAAACACTGCGAACACACACATATATCTCTGAGTGAGCTGTCAGATAAACCCACAGCAAATGTGGAAAAGACGCGTTTCTCCTGCTGTCATTTAAATGAATGAACCCCACTGAGGAGAAATGCTTACACACTCAAACCCGAAATAACGAACTCCATTCGAATAACACACACATCATCGATAACGACAGACAGTCCTGTTTTAAATCGACACACTCGCGCTGTGTGCGACTCGATGTTTTGTCAAATAAAGAATTAAATGTAAAGTCAGAGATTGAACTGACCTTTCACTTCCGCCATGTCTGCGACGTTGACAGCCACGTAGGTGACGTCAGCGCCCGCCAACCAATCACGAACCTCTAAATGTAAATAAATATTATTTACATTTGCCGTTGGAATTTTTTTTAAATCTCAAGTAGATCAGAATATTCTGTTAACAAAATGAATGGGTTAAATATATAATACGTATTTGTATTAGAATTATTTTCATGATATAAAACAGTATAGAGATTATTTAATTCAACGAACAGAATAAAGTACTTCAGTATTAAGTGTCATGAAAAATATTTATCAAAGTATAATAGGTTACATTGTGCAAGCAATAAAATAAGTGAATGCTAAAAAATAATTCCAATGCATGCCATTGCTTTTTTACATCCTTTTACATCACCTTTTTAACATTTTATATTTTCTATCACATTAAAAACAATCAATAAATAACTATTCAAATGTTCAGTTTATATAAAACATGCAAAACTGAAATAAAATCCCAAAAAAAGAAACAACAGCAACAATGTAGTCTTTAAAATAAAATGAATTATAAATAAAGTGGTATTTTTATTTATTATATTTTCAAGAACTCTTGGAAAATGTAATGTAATGTAAAAAAGAGCATTTGTTTGTATTTTTAAATTTAAAAAAAAAAACGTATAACTGATAAAAAACTACGAGGATCCATTAATTCATATGGAGGATCCAGGAACCAGACCTTTTTTTTAAATACATTTGTATATAAATAAAATAATAAATAATTATAATAAATAATAAATAATTATTCAAACATTAATTTAAATAAAACATGTGAACCTAAATAAAATCACAAAAAAAGAAGGGAAAAAACAACAATAACAACAACCATGCGGTCTCTATAATAAAATAAATAATCAATACAATTTACAATTTAAGTGGTGTTTTTATTTTTCATATTTTCATAAACTCTTAGAAAATATAGTGTAGTAATAAAGAGCATTTGTTTGCATTTGTAATGATAAAAAATGTATAACTGATAAAAAAAAAAAACGATGAAACTTATACATATTTCTTTATTATAATTATATTTCTATTCAGAATAATAGGGAGGATCCAGGAACAAGACCCTTTTTAAAAATATATATATATTTGTATATTTTCTGTCACATTAAAAAAAATCTATAAATAATTATTCAAACATTTAGTGTAAATAAAACATGCACAACTGAAATAAAATCACAAAAAGAAAGAAAACAACAACAATGCAGTCTTTAGAATAAAATAAATGTTTGTCAATACAATTTTTCATATTTCATGTAATAAAGAGCATATGGTTTTATTTTTAAGAATTAAAAAACTATGAAACCATGAAACGTATACGTAATTAATAACCTCAAAATTACATGTGGAAGCAATAAATAAATGCATAAATAAACAAATAGTTAAATAAATATATAGTTAAATAATAAATAAACATATAATTATATAGATATATACTTAATTAAACAGATATATAATTTAATAATTAGATAAATAATTAAATGAATAAATAAATAATTAAATAAATATATAATTAATTACATAAATAATTAAATAAATTTATAATTTATACATTAATTTGTGCTTTCAATAATTAAATGATGTACTTAATGATTTATTTATTATTTATTTATGATTTCAACATTTATTTAATGATTTAATTTTGAGTTAATTCGGCCCTCCATAGGAACCAGACTTATATATATATATAAAGTCTTGTTCCTGGATCCTTGCTATTATTTTGAATAAAAATATAATTATAATAAAGAAATATGTATATGTTTCATAGTTTTATATCAGTTATAGGTTTTTGAAAATATGAAAAATAAAACCACTTTGTGTACATTGCATTGATCATTTATTTCATTCTAAAGACTGCATTGTTGTTTTCTTTCTTTTTTTGATTTACTCAATCTGAATTACTCAAAACTAAATCATTAAATAAATGTTGAAATATATAAATAAATCGTTAAATACATAATTTAATTATTGAAAGCACAAATAAATGTAAAAATTATATATTTATTTAAATATATATTGATACATTTTCTTATTTATTCATTTAATCATTTATGTAATTATTTATTATATATTTATTTAATTATATATTAATTAATGTATTTATAAATTTATTTATGTAATTTTTTAATTATATAGATATTTATTTGATTTAATTTAATGATTTTGGTCCTCCATACAATTTACACAAAATTGCTCGTGGAGTTCAAACGAGGTGGGATTTAAACTGACAATCAGATCATTTCGCTTGTGAAAATAATGTTTGCGATGCAAAATATTAAAGTTCACCGCATAAAAACAACAACCGTCTACGTCGCCTGATGACGTCGCGGCGCACGCGCGTTACGCACTCACTACGGAAGTGCCGAGAGGAAACAGCACAGTGATCGCAGCTCCGGTGCCGCTCGGTTTGGACTCTAAAGGCGGATAAAGGCCCTTATAATGTCGGGATTCGACTCCAACCCGTTTGAAGATCAAGGCGACGTCAATCCCTTCCAGGTGAGAAACGAGCGGTCCACAGGAGAAGCGCTTCTGAGGGCTTTCAGCTGAAGTTGAGTGCAGTGGAGCAGGGTTTGTGGGGATGATGATGATGATGATGGGGATTTTTGGGTCAGATGGAGACTCGGTTCGGCTGTTGACGTGTCACGGTCTCTGATGCGGTGTTTGTGAGTTCGCTGTCGCTGGTGAAGGGTGTGGATCTGATCCGCTGGGTTTTGGCGACACTGAAGGCCAGAGCGCCACTCCTGCTAATGTCACAACTTTATAACCGCCGCTGAGAGACTCTGCTCACCTGTGATTCTCACCGAAGGCCACAGAATCATATTTCTGAAAGCATCTGAGCAGGACTTGCAAGACAATGCACAGCTATGGCAAGCCGTTTTGACTTTTATTCATTTGCAGGATATGAATTCTTGATATCAACAATTCGATTATCATTTTAGATATCTGAAATTACTCTCCTAATTATTGATAACAGAAATACATTTTCAGATATCAGAAATGAACATTGTCACTAGTAGCAATCGAACTGATGATATCAAGAATTGTCATTTTAACTAGTAAGAAATCAATTCTTGATATTTGAATGGGAGTCTATGGTGACGTTTAACTAGTGAAAATACAATTCTTCATATCAACAATTATAGTTTTGACTAGTTGAAATTATTGTTGATAATCAATAATTAACCTTTTTACTAGTGGAAATGTAATTCCTGATATCAACAATGGCCATTGTTACTAGTAAAAATCCATTGTTGATATCGAGAATTCATATCCTGCGAGTGAATAAAAATCAAAATGGCTTGTATGTTTTGCATTATTGAGTTAAATAATAATAACGTAAAATGTATAACTGATTAAAAAAAAAATAAATAAATAAAAATCTACGAAACGTATACATATTTCTTTAATTTAATTATATTTCTGTTCAGAGTAATAGAGAGGATCCAGGAGCCAGACCTTTTTATATAGATTTTTATATATTCTGTCGCATTAAAAATAATCAATACATAATTATTCAAACATTCAGTGTAAATAAAACATGCAAAAAAGAAGGGAAAAACAACAACAACAACAACAACAACAACAACAATGCAGTCTCTATAATAAAATAAATAATCAATGCAATTTACACAAAGTGATGTTTTATTTTTCATATTTTCAAAAACTCTTGTTTGTAATGTAATTACAAAAAAGGTAAAAACCTATGACTGATATACTATGAAACATACATATTTGTTTATTATAATTAAAATATTACAATAAAAAATTTAATAACAATAATAGTAATAATTAACCCTTTAAAACCGCACGTATCATATTTGATACACGAGTTTCTAAGACATATATTGAATCGGTGAGAGCGATACTTTCTGTGAAAACCGGTTGTATCTATTGTGATACATGTATTCTGCCATCTAGAGGACTTTCACTGCACTGCAGGCAGTAGAGGGGTGGTTTTCAAGCTTTTCAAAATGACGGCTGCGATTGGATCACGCCAGATGCGTTAGTCAAGAAAATAAAGGCTAATTTCAAATTGTTAAGGTAAAAATAACATTTGTATTGCACCTAATATAATTAATTAAATACTTTCTGAATTAAAACAATGCATAATTACTTAATAATTTAATCGTTAAATTACAATTAAAATGTGTTAGATTTTGTGTATCAAATTTGATACTGCAGGTATTAAAGGTGCTTTATGTCTAAATAGTCATGTCACATTGTTGTAATGTAATCTACTTTATGACTACCAAAATACAAACACACACACTACTGGGGTGATTCAATTAATCTAATTAATGACTGAAATGTCATATTAAAATATATATTGTGTTAAAAATGCACATATTACATTTGAAACTGCAGGTATATAAGGTTTTTTTTATCCCTGAACAGTCATGTCACATTTTTGTAATGTACCTACCACAATGTTATCTTACAATACATTTAGATTATTTTGACAGTAATAATTTATCTAAAATCATAATCAATATGCTGGATTCATAATTTTGTTATGTGTATTTTAGATGTCAAACACATTAGAGGAGGAAGAGAGAAAAAGAAAGGGTAACACTTTCTATGAAGCCTGAATTTATAATACATTATAAGGGTATTCTTTAGGCATTATAATGAATGCATAATGCATTATAAAAAACATTATAATATGTTATACCATCTCATGAATAATCAAAACAACAATTATAATACATAATAATACTTACGTATTTGAGGTTAACCTTTTATAGTATGATTATTTATAACGCACAATGAACATCATATTAAATCTACATTTATAATGGACTATATCATATTACTTTTTTTTTTTTTCTTCATTTTATTTTGTTGGTCCCCTTGGTCTGTTGACTATAAGCAACTTTGCAGCTGCATGTCAACTAACACTCCTTAGAGTATTAGTAGACTTAGGCTAAGGTTAGGGTAGGTCAAATTACATATAATCAGTTTGTCTTTTGGGCAACTATCAAAATAAAGTGTGTAAATAATATAAACCATACATTTAGCATACTACTAATTATAAACACTGCTAGCTGACATGTAGTTGCAGAGCTACTTATCAACAGCTTTCAAAATGGTACCATCAAATAATAAAAAAAAAAAAAGTTGAAAGAAAATGTGTCATTTTACACATTCATCTGTTTTGATACCTGATCTTATGGATGTTTGAGGAAAAAAATATTATTATTATTGTTATTAATACTACTTATAAGTGGTCTTTGTTTGCTTTAAGTAAAGTAACATAAGTAAAATGGCAAGAAATTAGACTTATAATACATTATAACTATGAGAAGTATAATTCATGGTTACTTAAGTGGATGTGTTCATTGTGTGTTATAAATCATCATATGCTTAATAGCTATAACTACAAATAAGTAAATATTATAATGCATTACAACTGTTCTTATGAATACTCATGAGATGATGTAACATATTATAAGGTTATTTATAATGCATTATGCATTCATTATAATGCCTTAAGGATACCCTTATAATGTGACAAGACAGGTCACAATCAAAAAGCAGTCAGTGAAGGATAATGCATAAAAGAAAGAATACAGATGGAGAAAACAACAATTTCAACCTCCATCTGTTGATTTCATTTCATCTGATGAGGAAGGGACCAAAGACAGGTTCTAAGCAAATCTTCCCCAAAAGCCTAATGTATCAAATGTGATACAAAAAATATATCATAAACAAAATGAGTTGGCAAAAAATTTTTTTTTGATTTTGTTTCAGAGCCTAACAAACATCTAATTTCCAAAAATATAGAATTTTCTGCCTATTTTTTAATGGTTCAGGCTTTATAGGGTTAACATTATGAAATTATAAATCTATACTTGTTTATTAAATTATTAAATACTTAATATTCAACTATTAAATGTGTAATTTAAGATTTTTGTATGATTTTAAAATAAGTATCTCATGCTGCATTCATTTTGTTTATTCAATTATAAAATACTTAAATTACATTTAATAGTTGAATTAATATTAAGATTTGTTTTATGTTTTTAAAAGAAGTATCTTATGCTGCATTTATTTTGATGAAAAATACAATAAAAACTGTTATATTATAAAATATTACAATAAAAATGGCATATAGTCTCAATTTATACTTATAATTTAATAATAGAAATAATACATTTAATGCTATAAAATTATAAATATATACTTTATTAAATTATAAAATACTTAATATTAATTCAACTATTAAATATGTAATTTAAGATTTGTTTTATGTTTTTAAAATAAGTATCTTATGCTGCGTTTATTTTGATGAAAAATACAATAAAAACAGTAATATTCTAAAATATTACAATAAACATATGGCATGTAGTCTCAATTTATACATATATTATTATTTATTAATAATAATATATTTAATGTTATAAAATTATAAATCTATACTTGTTTATTAAATGATGAAATACTTAATATTAATTTAACTATTAAATATGTAATTTAAGATTGTTTTGTGTTTTTAAATGAAGTATCTCATGCATTTTGTTTATTAAATTGTAAAATACTTAATTTACATATAAATATTAAGATTGTTTTAATTTTTTTAAAAGAAGTATCTTATGCTGCATTTATTTTGATGAAAAATACAATAAAAACAGTAATATTGTAAAATATTACAATAAAAATATGGCGTGTAGTCTCAGTTTACAAAATTACAAAATTATAAATCTTTACTTAAGTTATAAAATACGTAATATTAATTCAACGATTAAATATGTAATTTAAGATTACAGTTATATTATAAAATATTACAATAAAAATGGCATATAGTCTCAATTTATACTTACATTATAATTTAATAATAACAATAATACATTTAACGCTACAAAATTATAAATCTATACTTGTTTATTAAATGATAAAATACTTATTAATTTAACTATTAAATATGTAATTTAAGATTTTTTTTAAGTATCTTATGCTGCTTTTATTTTGATGAAAAATACAATAAAAACACTAATATTATAAAATATTACAATAAAAATATGGCATGTAGTCTTAGTTTATACTTGTATTATAATTTAATAATAATGCTAATAATAATAATATATTTAACATTATAAAATTATAAATCTACTTGTTTATTAAATTATAAATTCTTATTTAATAGTTGAATTAATATGTGATTTAAGATTTTTGTATGTTTTTAAAAGAAATATATTATGCTACGTTTATTTTGATGAAAAATACAATAAAAACTGTAATATTATTAAATATTACAATAAAAATATATCATGTAGTCTCAATTTATACTTGTATAATAATAATAATGATAATAATAATTAAATACATTTAATGTTACAAAATTATAAATCTATACTTGTTTATTAAATTCTAAAATACTTAATATTAATTCAAACATGAAATATATTTTTTTATTAGCATAATATTGTGAAATATTATTGCAATTTCTCCTCAATTAATTTGTCATATTAATCCTAACCTGCTGACTGATGCACACAGACACAAGCCAGGTTTTATTTTTGTTTTGCTGTGGTGTTCCTGCAGTCTGTTGTGTTGTGTTTTGATTGTCTGGAGTCTGCTGTAGTTTCCGTCTGTTTCTTCCGCCTCTAATGCAGCAGAATATTGTGTTCTGGACAAAGCAAACATTCCTGAGAGATGCTCCAGCTCCCCCTCAAAGGCAATCCAGACTCCTGTCTGCTGCAATGGCAGATTAATTCAGAGGTTTAGTGACATCAGCAGTGTTTTGAGTAGTGAGTGATATTCTGCTGAGTCTGACGCTTTTGATTCATGAAGTTGTGTGTGATAATTATTAGATTATGTATCTCATGTTTGATGAGGAGCGGCTAATGGCTGTAGATTGTTAATGATCACATGTGACTCAGTGTTTGTCAAAGGCGTCTGTGCTTCAGTCTTACTCTCTCTGGTTCATTTGCTGATAAGGAATCTGTAGTTAAAGGTTCAGATATATCTAAATGATCGTGAGTTAATCCTCTATAATGTCACTGACCCAGCAGTTAAACCTCACAGGTCTTACTAGATTAAGTTGGCTTCAGAAAGACAACTTACTGTTCTGCTATTTCTTCTTCTTCTTCTTCTTCTGAGACTAAAATTTCCAAACGCTACTCCTCCTAGAGATTTAACTCTACAAACTCAGCCTCTGATCAGACGTATGATTTTCCTAAAAATGTTGATTAAAACTGTGAAAAATCCCATAGACTTCCATTGAGGGAATGTTGAAATGAGCCAAGACTATTCAAACTCACACTGACAAAACTCCCACAATCCCTTCAGACTCAATCAAGCTACTATTTCTAATCCATTCAAACTCATTCAAGCTAACTTGATCATCATGCTAACAACATGCTAATCATGCTAACAAGCTAGTAACTTGCTAATCATGCTAACAACATGCTAATAACATGCTAATCATGCTAACATGTTAGTAACATGCTAATCATGCTAGAAATGTTAGCAACATGGCAGCAACTTTCTAATCACGTTATAAACATGAAGCAACATACTAGCAACTCGCTAATCATACTAACAACATGCTAATAAGTTGCTAATCATGTTAGAATCATGCTAATAACAAATGAGTAACTTGCTAATCATTCTAGAAACATACTAGCAATTTGCTAATCATGCGAGAAACATTAGAAACATGCTACCAACATGCTAAAAACATGCTAAGCATGCTAGCAACTTGCTAGTAACTCGCTAATCATGCACATGCTAGTAACATACTAGCAACTTGCTAATCATGCTAACAACATTCTAATAATATGCTAATAACATATTAGTACCTTGCTAATCATGTTAGAAACATTAGAAACATGCCAACAACATGCTAGCAACATGCTAGATCATCGCTGATCATGTTAGAAACATGCTAGTAACATACTAGCAACTTGCTAATCATGCTAACATGCTAATAATTTGCTAATCATGTAAGATTCATGCTAATAACATAAGTAACTTGTTAATCATGCTAGAAACATACTAGCAATTTGCTAATCATGCGAGAAACATATTAGAAACATGTTACCAACATGGTAGAAACATGCTAGTAACATACTAGCAACTTGCTAATCATGCTAACATGCTAATAATTTGCTAATCATGTAAGAATCATGCTAATAACAAGTAACTTGTTAATCATGCTAGAAACATACTAGCAATTTGCTAATCATGCGAGAAACATATTAGAAACATGCTACCAACATGCTAGTAACATACTAACAATTTGCTAATCATGCTAACAACATTCTAATAATATGCTAATCATGTTAGAATCATGCTAATAACATTAGTACCTTGCTAATCATGTTAGAAACATTAGAAACATGCCAGCAACATTCTAGCAACATGCTAAAAACATGCTAATCATGCTAGCAACATGCTAATAATTAGCTAATCATGTAAGAATCATGCTAATAACATATCAGTAACTTGCTAATCACGTGAGAAACATTAGAAACATGCCAGCAACATGCTAAAAACATGCTAATCATGCTAGCAACATGCTAGTAACTCGCTAATCATGTTAAAAACATGCTAGCAATTTGCTAATAATGCTAGAAACATTAGAAACATGCTACCAACATGCTAAAAACATGCTAAGCATGCTAGCAACATGATAGTAACTCGCTAATCATGCTAGAAACATGCTAGTAACATACTAGCAACTTGCTAATCACGTTAGAAACATGCTAATAACTTTCTAATTATGCTAGAAACATACTACGAATGTGCTAATCATGTTAGAATCAAAGGTTAGCAACTTACTAGTAACTTGTTAATCATGCTAACAACATGCTAATAATGTTAGAATCATGCTAATAACATTAGTAACTTGATAATCATTCTAGAAATATACTAGCAATTTGCTAATCATGCTAGAAACATATTAGAAATATGTTAGCAACATGCTACCAACATGTTAAAAACATGTTAGTAACATGCTAATCATGCTAGAATCATACTATAAATTTGCTAATCACGTTAGAATCATGCTAATTGCTTGTTAACCATGGTAACAAAGTGCTAGTAACTTGCTATTCATGCTAGCAACATATTAGTAACTTTCTAATCATAGAGATGTACCTCGTTTCTTTCTGTCAAGACAACTGCATTGAACACACCATAAATATTCTTTTTCCAAAGTTTGCGTGCCTGTAACTCAAGAAGTATTAAAGACATTGCAATATAATTTTAAATTCCAGTTGTTAATAAACTTTTCTTTTGCGATCTTCATTTTCAAGGCCCTGCATCATTCAGTCTCAGAGATATGGGGATCTCAATGAGGCTTCATGTCCAGATTGTTGAATGTTGAATTTTCAGTGGTCGAAAACCAAATGTTGGTCACTTTGTATACAGCTGATACTTATTTCAAAGAACAATGTCTGAAGAAGGAATTATGTTGAAATTAGAATTGTATCTTGTTTCCCTCTATCAAAACAATTGCAAAGTAACTGTAACTCAAGTAGTATTAAAGTTATATTAGTATGATTTTAGATTCTGGTTCTTAAGAAACTTCTTTTGGAATTTCATTTTTAAGGCCCTGTGTGGTTTATTCCCAAAGATATTGAGATCTCAGTGCAGCTCCATATTTAGTATCCTACCAATTTTCAATGGCCGAAAGCCAAATGTAGTTTTGTGTTTATCTAGTCATTACTGTTTACAATGCAAATATGCAAATAATAACAGTAACCCAGGGATTATTAGGATTGTACTGTGTGACACGTCACATTATTTATGACCAGGATTATTTGTTAACTCTGGGTAATATATGAACAGTGTGAAATGTAAAATAATATTACCCAGGATTTCCTAGGGTTAATTATTTCAAGTGTTAGAGACATTAAATGCTTGAGGTACTATCAGTGATTCTGTCAATTTTTTTCTCTTTAGCAGTAGATACGGCTTGATCTATGACTATGCTTCAAATTTTCAATAAATAAGAAAAATAAATTCTAATAATGAATCCAGATGAGGCAAATATTGGTTTGTTGATGTCAATGCAATGTGTGGCGAAATGTGTGATTTGTTTCAAACATGTTACAATACTGCATGTTCAAACTCTTGGTAGCTGTTACAGTGAACAAAATCCCTTTTTCCAAATATACTTGAAACTGATTTAAACAGAGAATCTTATGTATAAACTACAGAAAGCAAGTTGACCATTTCAGTGCAGTTTTAGCACTCAGACAGCTATGTTCAATGCAGCTCTTTTGATAGAGGGAAGCAAGATACAGTTCTAATTTCAACATTGTTTCTTCTTCAGACATTGTTCTTTGAATACAATAACTATCAGCTGTATACAAAGTGACCAACATTTAGTTTTCGACCGCTGAAAATGAGTAACATTCAACAAACTGGACATGGAGCCTCATTGAGATCCTCATATCTCTGTGGCTGAATGATGTAGGGCCTTGAAAATGAAGATTGTAAAAGAAACGTTTATTAACAACTGGTATCTAAAACTATATTGTGATATATTTAATACTTCTTGAGATATAGGCACGCAAACTTTGGAAAAAGAACATTTATGTCACTCAGACTGGTGTTCAATGCAGTTGTTTTGATAGAAAGAAACGAGATGCATCTCTAGTTTTAACATTATTTGTTCTTCAGACATTCCTCTTTAAAAGAAAAGTATGGTATTTTTCAAACTGACCCAGATTTGGTTTTTGACCACTGAAAATGTGTATGTTTTAACGATTTACTCCCAGAGCCATGTTGAAATTCCAATATCTCTGGAACCAAATCTCACAGGGCATTAAAAATAAAGATACGTAAAGAACAATTTGTTAAGACCCAATATCTAAAAGGGCATTAAAACATCTTTAATACTTCATGAGTAACAGGCATGCAAACTTTGAAGAAAAACTTGAAAAGTGCTGTTTCCCCATTTGTAAATGGTCACTATTGGCACATAATAACGATTGCTAAAGTCAACAGATTTTACTAATAGAGCTAGCGGTCTCTGTGAAAAAATAAGATAATGATGCTGCCATCTTTCTGAAGTCATTTGGTAGCTTCAGAAGCTTTCAAAATGAACAAAATCCCCTTTTCCAAATATACTTGAAACATTCAACTATAGAATCTTATGGACTACAGAAAGCAAGTTGACCATTTCACTTCACTTTTAGCACTCAGACAGCTATGTTCAATGCAGCTCTTTTGATAGAGGGAAACAAGATACAGTTCTAATTTCAACATTGTTTCTTCTTCAGACATTGTTCTTTGAATACAATAACTATCAGCTGTATACAAAGTGACCAACATTTGTTTTTTGACCGCTGAAAATGAGTAGCATTCAACAAACTGGACATGGAGCCTCATTGAGATCCTCATATCTCTGTGGCTGAATGATGTAGGACCTTGAAAATGAAGAGTGCAAAAGAAAAGTTTATAAACAACTGGTATCTAAAACCATACTGTGATATCTTTAATACTTGTTGAGATATAGGCACGCAAACTTTGAAAAAAAAAACATTTCTGGCACTCAGACTGGTATGTTCAGTGCAGTTGTTTTGATAAAAAAAACATGGAATGTATCTCTAGTTTTAACATTATTTGTTCTTCAGACATTCCTCTTTAAAAGAAAAAAAAAGCATTGTATTTTTCAAACTGACCCACATTTGTTTTTTGACCACTGAATATGTGTACATTTTAACGATTTACTCTCAGAGCCATATTGAAATTCCAATATCTCTAGAACCAAATCTCACAGGGCATTAAAAATAAAGATGCCACAAGAAAAGTTTGTTAAAACCCAATATCTAAAAGGACATTAAAATACCTTTAAGACTTCTTGAGTTATTGACATGCAAACTTTGGAGAAAAAACTTGAAAAGTGCTGTTTCCCCATTTTTCAATGGTCACCATTGACACATAATGCAACAAAGATTGCTAAAGGTAACAGATTTGACTAATAGAGCTAGCAGTCTCTCTGAAAAAAAAAGATAATGATGCTGCCATCTTTCTGAAGTCATTTTTAATCACCTGTAACTTGACTCTAAATCTAAAGTGAAAATTGCTGTTTTGACCTCCCTCGACAAAATAGTGGATTACTCAGTAAATATTCATCCATGACATTTAATATTTTGGCTTTTATCACTATACATATCTGTCTTTCTTCAGAATAAATATTAGCCAAATCAAAAATTTGAGTTTATGAGTTTAATATGAGTTTAAATAGCAGATCAGTAGGTGGATTTTCCCAAGCAAAATACAATAATACACCAACATAATTGTTTATTTTGTTTTGCTGATAGTCAGTTCTGTGGTGGTTTCCACATCCTCTTGTTATGAGCGTCAGGTGTTCATCTGAAGTGCGTTTGTCGTTGTGTCTGTCGAGTGATTTGGCTTGAGGCCTGTGGGAAGCAGAGCAGGTGTGTTTTTATCAGGACAGACCGCAGACTAAACTATGACATATTTTACAGTGCTCATATCAGCTGTAAGTATTATGCAACTTTGTGACGTCCGTTTGGAACGAGAACATTTTACAGCTTAGTTTCAGGAGTTGTTTTTATAGGGCTGTGAATTTGGCTTCTTTGAGTTTGTCTTTCTGAGGATGAAGGAAGTTCTCCATGTCTCCATGTGTTTCATGTCCCACATTGGGTAAATATTAAGTTTCTTCCTGTAGCCCTGCCCTGATGGACTCATGCAGATGTGATTAATGAGTACTGGAGATTCACATTAGCAATATCTAAGTGATTCTAAATGCACTTTGGACAGATTTTGTTGTTCTCGTCTGCTTATATCTGAGAATAGCTCGAGCACCTTGGCATTATGGAAACACGTTTTGCATGGGCAAACAAGACACAGTATTTTCATAACATATAGAAATGAAGCTCAGATGCTTCAGTATACTGCTTCCTGTGATGAATGGGATCTGCATCTGCGGCTGCGGTTTGAAACTGATGAACAATATACGATTTAACGAGGAAGGATCTATGCTGATTTAGGATTTCGGTTCCTCACTGTGACCACAGAGGAGTCTAAATTACGGTCAGATGATTATGGCCTATTCGCTCTCTGCGATGATGTCACTGTGTATTGCAGTTGAGGCATGTGACTCAGTAAAAACTTGTGAGTCACTCATTTGTCATGTTTTTAGTTGGTCTGGAATCTGGATATGTGAAGATTAAAGATATTAAATATAAGATTTTAAATTTTTTAGTAGTCTTCAGTAGGGATGTGATGAGATCTTGTGAAAAAAAAAAAATAAATAAAAAATTAATAAATATATATATATATATATATTAAGAGCTCTTTTCTAAAAAGCTATAAATCCATTTGGATTAATCTGAGTAAAAATGTTTTCTTGCCCAAGAAAGTGGCAAGATGAAAACCAATATTTTCTGTTTCAAACTTTCACATCGCATCTTTAGGTTATAATTACATTAAAAATTCAAAATATTTTTTCCCCCAAGTGCAATAAATCCAGCAGGGCTCTATGCTTACTTTTTATATAAAAAAAATAAATAAATAAATTAGGGGCACAGTCAAAATTTTAGAAGCACCTTTTAATCAATAATCAAACAATTTGATCAAAAATTAGCCTTCCCATTATGAGGTGACATTTGACTCCTTAAAGTGAATTAAATATTATATATTTGGTTTTTATCCTTTTTTTTTAATTTATTAAAAGTATGTCATATTTTATGTCACATTTTTCAAATTATATTTTATAAGCGTTTTAATCTTTCTAATTAAAACAATAGAATAAGAATAAGTTACCAATCAAATGAAATCAGCATAAACAAAATTAATTTGAACTACAGCCATAAGTCATAAGCCAAAAATAATAGCCATAAGTGGTAACTGTCTAGAGTTGTAAACTGTAATTTGTAAATAATTAATTTACAAATTACAAATTGTTTTATATATATATATAAATTTACAAAAAAAAGATTATTTTTTAGATACTATATATATATATTTCTAAATTGACAAAAAATATTGTTTTTTTAGATACTATATATATATATATATATTTTTTTTTTTTTTTTTTTTTCCTAATTTTACAAAAAAATAGATTGTTGTTTTTTTAGACTACTATTTAGTAATATTTTGAAAATGTACTATTTGCTTTAATTGTTCATCTAATGCAGGGGTCACCACCCTTGGTCCTGAGGGCCGGTGTCCTACAGAGTTTAGCTCCAACCCTAATCAAACACACCTGAAGCAGCTAATCAAGGTCTTAATGAGTATACTTGACACGTCCAGTCAGGTGTGTTGAGGAAAGTTGGAGCTAAACTCTGCAGGACACTGGCCCTCCAGGATCAGTCAGGGTGACCCCTGATCTAATGTCTAATATGAAAAGGTTAGGACACTCTGTTGAGCTCCACAGCATCTGATTCAGGATGACGGCTGGACTTTGACTGGGCCACTGCAACACCGTCATTTGTTTCTTTTCAGCCGTCCTGTTGTACATTTGCTGATGAGCTTGGGATCATTATCCTGTTGCATGACCCAGTTGTGGTCAAGCTTTAGCTGCTGGACAGATGGCCTCACATTTGACTTTGGGTACTTTGGTACACAGAGGAGTTCATGTCGCCTCAATGACTGTGAGGTCTCCAGGTCCTGTGGCTACAAAACAAGCCCAAAGTAATCAGCTCTCCACCTGCATGTGTGACTTTCAATACCCAGAATCTGAAACCTTGAAACTGCTTCTGAAGGCATGGTTTTACTTTCACTTTTAAGATTTCACAATTTTAGATGCTTGTCAGTGGTGCTCAATCATTCGCCATCATCCTCAGTCATCTTTACTCTGTTCACGTAATTCTAAGTCACTATATTATAATGTTATAAGTATTCTACATTTAGAAAAATGTAGATTTTAATACTTAGAATAATATTTAGAAAATTTACTAAATTTGCTTTAATTGCTCAGCTTTAAATTACCAAAACAAATTACACACACACACTAAATTTAGAAAAATATTGTTATATTTAGAGTATTATTTTAATATTAGTAACATTTTGTTATTTAGAAAATGTACTAAATTTGCTTTAATTGTTCATCTAATGTCAAATATACATCATGTGTATAATTCCAGATTTAAGTTTCCAAAAAAATTACGCATGCACACACATATACACTAAATTTAGAAAAAGATTGTTATATTTAGAATAATATTTTAATATTTAGTAATATTTTTAAAATTGACAAAATTTGCTTTTAATTGTTCATTTAATGTTTAATATATATAATTCCAGCTTTAAGTTACCAATATAAAGTGTGTGTGTGTAGATATATAATATTAGTTATGTAAATGTATATATGTTATTTAAGCATATTATAATTTTATAATTGCTTAAAAAATTTTCATTTAATGTTTTATATATTTATATTGTTTTTTAAAAATTATATATATATATATATATATATATATATATATATATGTGTGTGTGTGTATGTGTATATATAAATATATATATATATATATATATTTTTTTTTTAAGCAAATATATATATTCTAAATTAAGAAAAATGTAGTTTAATATTTAGAATAATATTTAGTAATATATTAATATTTAGAAAATGTACTCAGTTTGCTTTAATTGTTCATCTAATGTCTAATATATGTATAATTCTAGCTTTTAGTAAAAAAAATACAAAAAATAAGATAAATATAAATTATTTAAATATAAATTATAAAATAAGATATATATAATCTAATCTATTTATATATATATAGATAGATAGATATGACTTTTTTTGCATCAAACTGCTGTTTATATAAATAATTTTGTTTATTTTATTTTGTTTCCTGTCCTTCTACATATGAATAATATATAAATGATTATTTAATAATAATGCATTTGTGTATCTCTTTCAGGATCCGTCTGTCACTCAGGTGACCAGCTCTGGAATCGATCGCATTGAAAGTTTCAGTCCGTTTCCTGATGGCAACTCTGTGACGGTGAGTCTAGCGTAGGCCTGGACCATTCAGCGAAAAATACATCGAAACAGAAATTCACAACCTCTAACCGACGTCATTTTCCCATGTCGGTTTTTCTGTTTTTTTTAAATCCTATTAATGCTTTCCCCTTAAAATTCCATGGAATAATTTAGATTAATTCTTCCAAACTCTGACAAATTCTGCGACATAAACAGTAAAATTATAAATAATACAAAATATCAGAGTTCGGCTATTTATCAAATCCAATAATTCTCATTTTTTCCATCAGGGAAGCACTATCCCAGTCTCCGGTGGCCAGACTCAACCCGCTGTCCTGCAGCCGTCGGTGGATCCCAGTCCACAGGTCAGCATCTCTCTCTTTCACACACAAATATACCCAATCTGTGCGTGATTTTAAGGCTCTAACCTGCCCCCTTCTGTCTGTCTGCGCAGGCCACAGCTGCAGCTGCGCAGGCCAATCTGCTCAGACAGCAGGAGGAGCTGGAGAGGAAAGCAGCTGAGCTGGATCGACGAGAACAAGAACTGCAGAGCAGAGGAGGGCCCACAGGTAACACACAGGACGTTTTAGATCACATGAGATGCAGTATCCCAAAATGCAATGCATCTGACTTCATCTTGCACTTTCAGTTTGATGAATAAACTTTGTAATCAGACACAGTTGTCATGCTCTGGACACATCATTTAATCAGATTGGCACACATTTTTATACAAAACTATACTGAAATGTAAGATAACTTGATGGCATTTCAAATTAAACATGTAATGTTATCATTATTGATAAACTATTATCATTTTTCTTAATATTTTTATTATTTTTGTTTTCATTTTAATTGTAATCAAGGTTTTAGTAATTTTGTGTTTTTGTTAAATATGTCTAGATTATTATTATTTTTTTTTTTACTTTTTAGTTTTAGTCAGGGTTATTATAGTTAACTAAACCTGAGCCATGAAAATATAATCATTTGAAATAAATTAAGCTTTAAATTTAGTAAAATAAATAATAATAATAAAAAATATAAACTTATGTTATTTCAGTTAGTTGCCAAGGCAATATTTTTTATTTTCATTTAGTTTAACTTGATGTACTAAATCAGATTCAGAAACAGCTTTAAGTCAGCTTTATTTATACAGTGCTTTTTACAATACAAATTTATTAAAATAAATGAAATGAAATGAAATGAAATTAAATTAAAAATAAAATGAAATAAAATAAAATAACTAAAACTGCAATTAAAGTAATTTTACAAAAATTACAAAAACACAACAATTTTATTTTTGTACACTGGTTTAAGTTATTGTGTAGTTTAACTTGTAACTTGTTGTCATTAAAAATTGCCTTGTCAACTAGCTGAAATAAAATAAGTGTTAATATCATAAAATATTATTTCATTTCAAAAAAAAAAATTAAATGTAATATTTAAATGATTTTTATTTTTCATTTTAATTTTTGTCAAAGTCATTTTTTGTTGTGTTTTTGTCATTTTTATTTGTTTTTGTTAGTTGAAATATGTCTAGATAATTAGTATTACATTTTAGCTTTAGTTTTAGTCAGGGTTATTAAAGTTAACTAAAATTTAACCATAAAAATATCATTATTTGAAATAAATTAAACCTAAAATTTTGTGAAATAAATAATAGTAATTAAAAATATTAACTTTTTTTTTTATTTCAGTTAGTTGCCAAGCCAATATTTTTTATTTTCATTTAGTTTAACTTGATGTACAAAATCAGAACCAGAAACAGCTTTATTAAAATGATAAAATAAATTGAAATAAAATAAATAAAAATAAAAAATAAAATGGAATGAAATTAAATAACTAAAACTGAAATATAAATAGTTTTAAAATCTTATTTTTTTTTATTTTTTTATTTCTTTATTTTATTTTATAACTAAATTATATAAAAAATATCAAAATAAAGATGAATATTAAATATTAATACAAACTATAATAGCATCTCAACGATACTAAAATAACACTGGTTTAAGTTATTGTGTAGTTTAACTGAAACTAAAAGAAAATGAGAATTGTCTTGTCATTAAAAATGGCCTTACTAGCTGAAATAAAATATCATAAAATATTATTTCATAGTAATTAAAAAATATAAATGTAATATTTTAATGCTATTTATTTTTTATACGTTTTAGTCATTTTTTGTGTTTTTGTCATTTTTATTTCTTTTTGTTTTGAAATATGTTTAGATCATTTTTATTACATTTTAGTTTTAGTTTTAGTCAGGGTTATTATAGTTAACTAAAACTGAGCCATAAAAATATTGTTATTTGAAATAAATTAAACTTTAAATTTAGTAAAATAAATTATAGTAATAAAAAATATTAACTTATTTTGTTTCAGCCAGTTGTAGTAGCAATATTTTTTATTTCATTTAGTTTAACTTGAGGTGAAAGTAATTGGTCTTTTAATATGTCATAAATTGATTTTTGTTGTAAATATGCCTGACAAGATTGTTACTTCAGTGGTTGTCATGTAAATTAGGCGAAAAATTGATGATATTTATTTTTCGCTCAGAAAATCGAAAACAAAAATACAATTAAATTAAACAGAAAACCTTTTAATATTTTTTGGAAAAACCACAGCAATTCACAACTTTTCGAAATTTGACCAATTCATTTAATTGAACAATTATTGATTGCTTTTAATTAATTGAATTTTTATTTAAAGTAATGTCTCTGTATGGTTTACAACTGACACATACTAATTTTAAAAAACAATAATATGCAGTATATACTGTGCAGCATGCTAATATTTAATTCTGCGTTTGTTTACACGTCTAAACTCATACAGTTGCTTAAATCAACAGACCGTAGCGCCTTTATTTGTTGTGAGTGTTTGTCGAGTTGCTGCTGAGGATTGTGGGTTATGGGCGTCGGTCTCACCTCTCACCTTTGTTCTCCTCAGGCAAACAGAACAACTGGCCTCCTCTTCCCAAATTCTTTCCCATCAAGCCTTGCTTCTACCAGGACTTCTCTGAGGAGATCCCTCAGGAGCATCAGAGACTCTGCAAAATGATCTATTACCTGTGGATGTGTGAGTTTACAGGCCTCTGATGCATCAACACAGTCATATTCCTGCTCTTATTTTCAGTGTCATTCCAAAAGTTTTATTATTCTTTTTCCACAATCTTTTATCAGAATAATAACGCGTCCAGTCAATTCTCAATTATTGTATTTTCTTGTTTAAAATGATTTACGTCAAAATGGGTAAAAAATCATGAAAACAACCACTAGTAATATGATTTAATCTGTTATCACTTTTGACCACAAGGTGGCACTGTCTCGTAAAAACGATATATTGTTTTCTCATTAAAACAACATATTTTCTCATAATAACCACATCTTTTCTCGTTAAAACATCATTTTCTCAAAAAAACTATAATTGTCTCGTTGAAACGACATCTTTTCTCGTAATAACATCATTTTCTCAAAAAAACTGTAATTATCTCGTTGAAACGACGTCTTTTCTCGTAATAACCACATCTTTTCTCGTTAAAACATCATTTTCTCAAAAAACTATAATTATCTTGTTGAAACGACATCTTTTCTCGTAATAACATCTTTTCTCGTTAAAACATCATTTTCTCAAAAAAACTGTAATTATCTCGTTGAAACGACATCTTTTCTCGTTAAAACATCATTTTCTCAAAAAACTATAATTATCTTGTTGAAACGACATCTTTTCTCGTAATAACATCTTTTCTCGTTAAAACATCATTTTCTCAAAAAAACTGTAATTATCTCGTTGAAACGACATCTTTTCTCGTAATAACCACATCTTTTCTCGTTAAAACATAATTTTCTCAAAAAACTATAATTATCTTGTTGAAACGACATCTTTTCTCGTAATAACATCTTTTCTCATTAAAACATCATTTTCTCAAAAAAACTGTAATTATCTTGTTGAAACGACATCTTTTCTCGTAATGACCACATCTTTTCTCGTTAAAACATCATTTTCTCAAAAAACTATAATTATCTCGTTGAAACGACATCTTTTCTCGTAAAAACATCTTTTCTTGTGAAAACGTCATATTATCTCGTAAAAACAACAAATATCTTGTTAAAATGTCATCTTTTCTCGTTAAAACAACTTTTCATGTAAAACGGCATCTTTTCTCGTAATAAGATGTTTTTTTGTCACTAAAACATTTTCTCGTAAAAACGACAATTGTCTCGTTAAAACAACATCTTTTCTCGTAATAACGAGGTGTTTTCTCATTAGAACGATATCTTTTCTCATAATGACATCTTTTTTCTCGTTAAACGACTTTTTGATGTAAAAACAACATTATCTCATTAAAACGACATCTTTTCTCGTAATAACAAGGTTTTCTTGTTAAAATATTTTCTTGTAAAAGCGACAACTGTCTCGTTAAAACCATCTTTTCTCATAACGAGATGTTTTCTCATTAGAAGAATATCTTTTCTCATAATGACATTTTCTCGTTAAAACAACTTTTTGATGTAAAAACATGTCATTAAAACGTAATGTTTTCTCGTTAAAACATTTTCTCATAAAAACGACAATTGTCTCGTTAAAACAACATCATCTTTTCTCGTAAAAATGAGGTGTTTTCTCATTAGAACTATCTTTTCTCATAATGACATCTTTTCTTGTTAAAACGACTTTTTGATGTAAAAACATTATCGTATTAAAACAACATCTTTTCTCGTAATAACAAGATGTTTTCTCATTAAAACGTCATCTTTACTCGTTAAAACGACTTTTCATGTAAAAACGAAATTATCTCATTAAATCTTTTCTCATAATAATGACATCTTTTCTACTATCAAAACTTTGGCAATTGGGCATTAGCTTTAGCCGGCACGCTATGTTTTCTGAATTTCCTACGGTGGTTTCACGTTGATCGGTGTAACGTTTCTAAGATATTGGCAAATGTTTTTTAAGCGCTAAAATGCAATGTTGCACAAACCATTGGGCAAAACCTGGCATGTTTGGTATCGCTGAACTCAGCAAGGATTCAGGAGTCTAAAAAGGTGACTCCCGTGAAAATAAGTTGACCACACCCAAAGTTATAAGCGTGTGAATCTTTGATTTTACCACTTGGTGGCGCTGGCTCAAAACTTCTCAGACTCCTTCAGGGCATTGTGCTGATGACCCATACCGAGTTTTGTAACGATACGTCAATGCGTTCGTAAAATATAGCATTTTACTACAAGATTCAAAATGGCCCACGCTCAAGATGGCTGACATGGGAAAATTGGGTATCATTCGACTCGGCATGATGCACCGAATCTAAAAGCCGTATCTCCTGACCACTAGGTGGCACTGCGCCGAAACACTGCAGGTAGCCTCAGGTCATGCTTGTTATAACACCACCAAGTTTGGTCTCAATACGCCAAACTGTTGCGGAGATATAGCCTCACATCCATTTTTGCATGCTTTTTGTAGAATTCGTTTGAGCATTATTTGAGAACGGTTTGACTAATCAACTTGAATTTCATTGATCAACTTGAAATTCATTCATAATTGAACTTTCTGCCAGCATGGTCTGAAGATGATCTGAGCCGATTTTGGTGGAAATCAGACTGACTGATGGCTGACTTAGAATTTTTTTGCCACTTACTATCAAAATTTTGGCAGTTGGGCATTAGCGTATAGCCAGCACGCTATGTTTTCTGAATTTCCTACGGTGGTTTCACTTCGATCGGTGTAACGGTTCTAAGATATTGGCAAATTGTTTATAAGCACTAAAATGCACTGTTGCACAAACCATAAGGCAAAACCTGGCATGTTTGGTATCACTGGACTTGGCAAGGATTCAGGAGTCTAAGGTGACTCCTGTGAAAATAAGCCAAGTTATAAAAAAATGTTTGCGTGCTTTTTGTAGTATTCGTGCGCGTGTTATTCGAGAACGGTTTGACTAATCAACTTAAATTCCATAACTTTTTTGCCAGCATGGTCTGAAGATGATCTGAGCCGATTTAGCTGAAAATCAGACAAACCATCTAGGAGGAGTTCGAAAACGTTTTTCGAACTATTAAATATAGCGAAAAAACGAAACCTTACGATTTTTGAATTTTGGTGTCCATTCGACTCGGCATGATGCACAGAATCTAAAAGCCGTATCTCCTGACCACTAGGTGGCACTGCGCCGAAACACTGCAGGTATCCTCAGGTTATGCTTGTTATAACACACACCAAGTTTGGTCTCAATATGCCAAACTGTTGCGGAGATATAGCCTCACATCCATTTTTGCATGCTTTTTGTAGAATTCGTTTGAGCATTATTCGAGAACAGTTTGACTAATCAACTTGAATTTCATTGATCAACTTGAAATTCATTCATAATTGAACTTTCTGCCAGCATGGTCTGAAGATGATCTGAGCCGATTTTGGTGGAAATCAGACTGACTGATGGCTGACTTAGAATTTTTTTGCCACTTACTATCAAAATTTTGGCAGTTGGGCATTAGCGTATAGCCAGCACGCTATGTTTTCTGAATTTCCTACGGTGGTTTCACGTCGATCGGTGTAACGGTTCTAAGATATTGGCAAATTGTTTATAAGCGCTAAAATGCACTGTTGCACAAACCATAAGGCAAAACCTGGCATGTTTGGTATCACTGGACTTGGCAAGGATTCAGGAGTCTAAGGTGACTCCTGTGAAAATAAGCCAAGTTATAAAAAAATGTTTGTGTGCTTTTTGTAGTATTCGTGCGCGTGTTATTCGAGAACGGTTTGACTAATCAACTTAAATTCCATAACTTTTTTGCCAGCATGGTCTGAAGATGATCTGAGCCGATTTAGCTGAAAATCAGACAAACCATCTAGGAGGAGTTCGAAAACGTTTTTCGAACTATTAAATATAGCGAAAAAACGAAACCTTACGATTTTTGAATTTTGGTGTCCATTCGACTCTGCATGAGCCAAGAAAAAAAAAATCATTTTGTGTCTTACGGTTCAAAAGTTATTAACGTAAATTAACATAAACATGAGTGAAACTTTGGACAAGTGGTGGCGCTAGAGAGTTTGACTTAGAGACTCCAAATTTGCTATGGAGACATTTCAGACTGTCCTCTATCAGTGTGCCAAATTCCATAACTTTTTTGCCAGCATGGTCTGAAGATGATCTGAGCCAATTTAGCTGAAAATCAGACAAACCATCTAGGAGGAGTTCGAAAAAGTTTTTCAAACTATTAAATATAGCGAAAAAACGAAACCTTACGATTTTTGAATTTTGGTGCAGATTCGAATCAGCATGAGCCAAGTAATCAGAGGAAAAAAATATTTTCCTTTTATGTCTTACGGTTCAAAAATTATTAGCATAAACATGAGTGAAACTTTGGACAAGTGGTGGCGCTAGAGAGTTTGAGTTAGAGACTCCAAATTTGCTATGGAGACATTTCAGACTGTCCTCTATCAGTGTGCCAAATTACACAACTTTTCCGCAAGCGGTTCTATTGGCTGCCATAGACTCAATGGTAGAAGAAACGGAAGAAGAAGAATAATATATATTAGAATATATACACACACACACAATAAACTCGGCTGTACATCAGATTAAGCAAGTAAAATGTGTTTAAAGTTCACTGTAGCCAATGAAAGAGGACATTTAGTGTTGAGTTGGAGATTTGAGGATGGATAAATGAGAATTTGATTGGGTGTGTGGCTCTTGTTTAATATGAGGTGTATATATTTGTTTTTAGGGCAGTGTGTGACGCTGTTTCTGAACGTTCTGGCCTGTCTGGCTGAGTTCACCACTATTTCAGCTGCAGGTGTGGACTTCGGTCTGTCCATCCTCTGGTTCATCCTGTTCACTCCCTGCTCCTTCCTGTGCTGGTTCAGACCCGTCTATAAAGCCTTTAAGTGAGTCTGTCTCTTCAACCAGTGATGCATTTCTCACAGTTTCTTCATTTTTCAGTCTTTATTATAAGCATTTATATGCTATTTTGGTATTTATTCATATTTAGAATTGGCTTTTATTTTTATATTTTCACTTTTTAATTTTGAGACACTCTGGAATATTTGTAGAGTATTATTATTATTATTATTATTATTGAACTTTAATTTATGTCTGTTCTAGTCATTTTGAGACTATTATGAGAATATTATTATGATATTTGTGGTAATTTATTTATTTAATAATTATTATTATTATTATTAAACTTATTTAGCCTTAATTTATGTAAGCTTTAGTTTTATTAATTTAAAACTTATTTTATTTCAGTTTCAGGTCTGACATCTCCTTTAATTTTGAGACTATTATGAGAATATTATGATGATATTTGTATATTATTATAGCGTGATTACTATTATGAATTAGCTTTTATTTTTTACATATCCAGTTTTCATTTTTATTTAAGGTTTAGTAATACTGTAATTTATATTTATTTTGATTGATTATTATCATTATTATTTAGCTTTAATAATAATAATAATAATAATATTTCTATTTAGCTTATTTAGCCTTAATTTACGTAAGTTTTATATAATATATTTTTTATTAATGTTATGAATTAGCTTTTATTTTCATATATCCAGTTTTCATTTTTAATAATACTCTTATGTATTTTTATTACTATTATTAATATTATTATTATTCTTCTTATTTATATTTAGCTTAATTTGCCTTCATTTACATAAGTTTTAGTTTTATTAATTTACAATTAATTTATTAAACTTACTTTATTTCAGTTTTAGGTCCAACTATTATGAGAATATTATGATGATATTTGTAGATTATCTATAGTGTTTATTAATATTTTGAATTAGCTTTTATTTTTATATTTTTAGTTTTCATTTTATTTTAGTTGAAGTTTGAGTGATTTTGTTATTTGTTATTATTGTTATTATTTATATTTAGCCTATTTAGCTTTCATTTAAGCCGTTTTAGTAATTTACTAATTTATTTATTTTATTTCAATTCCGTGTCTTAAATTTAAATAAATATATTATTTATATATTAAAAAGATTTTTTTGTTAATGTTTATTAGCTTTTTATTATTATATTTGTATATTATTATACTATTTATTAATATTTTGAATTGGCTTTTATGTTCTCATTTTTATTTTAGTTTGTTTTTTTATTATTATTATTAAGCTTATTTTCAGACTCTATTGTATCTATTTTTATATTAGTATACTATTGTAGCGTTTATAATTATTAGTGATTATTAGCTTTTTTCCATTATTAATTTTAGTTTTAGCAATTCTTTTACATTTTTATTTAGCTTTAATTTATTAAAATTTCTGTATCTAAAATAGGTTTAATTATTTTTGTATTAAATTTTTTTTATAAATAATAAATGCATTTTTAATTTTAAATCAATTCAGCTCAAATTGATATTTGATGTGCATGTAAAAAAAACAGTGTGAAAAGTGACTGTCTATTATAGAAATGTCTCTTCAACAGTTTTTAATCTCTTTGTTTCTCTTTCAGGTCTGACAGCTCCTTCAATTTCTTCTTCTTCTTCTTCATTTTCTTCGCTCAGATCGCAGTGTCTGTGATTCAGAGCGTTGGTATTCCCAGATGGGGCAACAGGTACAGCTTCCCCCTTACTTCATTCAGGTGTATAGTGATGTTTGTTGAGCCAGTAATCTGGGTTAGCACTTCTCTCTGTTTGTGTTTCTCCTGTGTGACAGATGACTTTCTGACGCTCCGTCTCTTTGACGAGTGTCTCTTCCTGCACTAACGGTTTTCTGCTGCTGGACTTCCTTTAAAACTCTTGCTTCCTGTCTGAAGTACGTCCTCTCTTCTTGCTTTATGTTTTCCGCTTGAAGCAGTGTTTGTCAACCTGATAGAGATGTGCTTGATTTCTCAGTTCTCTTCCATTATTGTCTTTATTTTCTCCAGATTATTTTGAGACTATTATGAGAATATTGTTATGAGACTCTCTGGAATGATTGGACTGATTCAATTCATTATGATTTTTGTTATTTTGCTCTCATTTTATTTTTTAAATATGCATTTATTTTGATATTCACAATTTTTAAATAATTATATATATATTCTACTTATACTTAAATCATTGTAAATAAAACAATGTATTATTCTTTTAAAAATTATGTTCTACTTACATTCTACAAAATTAAATTCTAAAAAATGTAAATAATTTATAGGTAGGTGTGTGTGTGTGTATATGTATAGTTTTGTTGAAAAAAATATTAGATTATAAACTTATAGTATTATTTATAATATATATTTGCATATACTCTAAATTGTA
This sequence comes from Cirrhinus molitorella, assembly GCA_033026305.1. Taxonomy (NCBI): domain Eukaryota; kingdom Metazoa; phylum Chordata; class Actinopteri; order Cypriniformes; family Cyprinidae; genus Cirrhinus; species Cirrhinus molitorella. Next base: position 31,911,855 of record CM065141.1, on the reverse strand, counting down.
TATATATATTTTTTAACTATATTATAATTATATTTTAAAAATATGAATTCTTAAAATAAATACAGTTCTTAAATACAAATAATATAATATTCATTATTTGTTTGGATTTTTTTTAATGTAACACACACACACACACACACACACATATATATATATATATATATAGTTGTTCATTATTTCAAATTAGTTGTAAATAAAACAAATACTATGATATAAAAGTGGAAAAAATTTGCGCTTCTAAATTATGTGCTTCTAAAAAATGTAGACTTATTAGAGTGTTTTAATATGCACGGTGTATATATATATATATATATATATATGAAATTCTTTGTTGAATTATATTCTATTTCTATTCTATAAAATTAAATTCTAAAAATGAGAACAGTTCTTATATATTATTATTATTATTATTATTATTATTATTATTTTAAATTAGAATAATTCATTCTAAATAGTAATTTGTAAATATAAATTCTAAAAATGAAAACATTTTATATATTTATATATATATAATTATTATTATTATTATTATTATTATTTTAAATTAGAATAATTCATTCTAAATAAAGTATTTTATAAATATAAATTCTAAAAATTCTATTTAGATTCTATGAAATTAAATTCTAAAAATGAAAACAATTCTTTTATATATATTTTATTATTATTATTATTATTATTATTATTATTTTAAATTAGAATAATTCATTCTAAATACAGTATTTTGTAAATATAAATTCTAAAATTCTATTTATATTCTATAAAATTAAATTCTAAAAATGAGAACAGTTCTTATATATTATTATTATTAGTAGTAGTATTATTATTTTAAATTAGAATAATTCATTCAAATAAAGTATTTTTTAAATATAAATTCTAAAAATTCTATTTATATTCTATGAAATTAAATTCTAAAAATGAAAAAATTATTTTATAGATGATATTATTATTTTAAATTAGAATAATTCATTCTAAATACAGTATTTTGTAAATATAAATTCTAAAATTCTATTTATATTCTATAAAATTAAATTCTAAAAATGAGAACAGTTCTTATATATTATTATTATTATTAGTAGTATTATTATTTTAAATTTGAATAATTCATTCTAAATAAAGTATTTTATAAATATAAATTCTAAAAATTCTATTTAGATTCTATGAAATGAAATTCTAAAAATGAAAACAATTCTTTTATATATATTTTTTATTATTATTATTATTATTTTAAATTAGAATAATTCATTCTAAATACAGTATTTTGTAAATGTAAATTCTAAAATTCTATTTATATTCTATGAAATTAAATTCTAAAAATGAAAACTATTCTTTTATATATATTTTATTATTATTATTATTTTAAATTAGAATAATTCATTCTAAATAAAGTGTTTTTTAAATATAAATTCTAAAAATGAAAACTATTCTTTTATATATATTTTATTATTATTATTATTTTAAATTAGAATAATTCATTCTAAATACAGTATTTTGTAAATAGAAATTCTAAAAATTCTATTTATATTCTATGAAGTTAAATTCTAAAAATGAAAACAAGTATTTTACTTCTATTTAAAAATGAGTTCATGGATGTTTGCTTTGATTCCAGCGGCTGGATTAGTGCCATAGAGGCGATCGGCAGTAACAAAGCGGTGGGCGTCATCATGCTGGTGGTGGCGGCCTTCTTCACAGCCACTGCTGCGCTGTCCATCGTTTTACTCAAAATGGTAAGTACTTCAGGATTTCTGAGTGAAAGCCAGTAGTTTGTGGTTTGGATTTTAGTTTCTCGAGTGATTGGTCTAATTGTTTGGCAGGTTCATTCCCACTACCGTCGCACCGGAGCCAGCTTCCAGAAGGCGCAGCAGGAGTTCTCCCAGGGTGTCCTCACGAACCGCACCTTCCAGTCCGCCGCCGCTAACGCCGCCGCTACGGCCGCCCAAAGCTCTGTGCAGAGGAACTAGAACCTGGAAACTCCACCAGACCCCACATCTCTTCCTCACCGTCCCAGCGGCCCACGCAGAACCCCAAGCCCAGCCACGCTCTTCACCCGCTTGGGTTCTGGATGTTGATCGGGTCCCGCTTTGGACTGCAGAGGCACTACTTTTGTGTTGATTTTTTGTTTCGTTTGTTTGTTTTGAAGCAGAGGGTATGAAGTTGAAATGTTCATCAGTGTGTTTGTATATTTGTATTTGTGCGCAAATTGCGTCCTGTGTCCTTTTTGACCTCGGTTATGCTGTATATAAAGTAATTTAATGTTTCCCCGTCATCCGGAGTGGTACAGGAGTCTCCTTAAATTAAAAAAATGATCATGAAGGATGTCAAAACCTTCTCAGAGCAATGATTGTATGTGTCTGTGGTGAGGTTTTAGATGTTACAGTTCTATAATTTTACTAAAGATTAATTTAACATTCCGCATTCCATATTAGTGCCAAAAATAATGATATGCGCCCAGAGTTCCGCGGAGGGCGTGGCCTGTTTTGCATAATTAGAATCTTGACGACCTCAGACACGGAGAACATTATTGTCTTAATCGTAAGACTGAAGGTGGGATGTAGCTTTTTGCATTGGGTTTGTTTTTTGATAACGTTTTGTTTTTTTTTTCTCCCATGTGTACCAGCTTATTTTAGGATATTGATTGTAAACGGTCGAATCAGAATAGTTTTGGATTAGTACTCGGATTTAAACTTACATGTTTGATTATTATTATTTTTTTGCAGTCTCAGAAAGTCCTAACTTTTGCAGCGAATGTGTAAAATGTTTTTCAATAAAATGTGCCACACAAAATGCCACTTGCATAAGGGTTACATAATTTTTGTCAGACGAGATCGGAAGATATTTTTCAACAAAGTACTTAACGTTTTTTTGGAGCAAATAAAATTTTTCTGATTAACAAATTTTGTCCCGAGTCTTTTGTGTTTACGGTATTAAAGCAAATGCAGTGCATTTCGAGGAGAATTGGCATGTGATCATATCAGAAAATGACTTCTAGTAAATTATAGAAAGCCTGTTTCCACCGCTGAATAAAAAATTAAAAAACGTTATTGCAACTTCTTATCTCACAGCTTTGACTTTGTCTCAGAATTGTGATATAAACTCACAATTGCGAGAATAGCTTACAATTTCTCACGAAGTCAAATACCGACTTTTCTCTCACATTTTTTTTCTCGCCAATGGGAGTTTGTTTCTCGCAGATGTGAGTTTTTTTTTTCTCCAATTCACTTTTTCTCGTAAATGAGTGTTTCTCACAATTCTGACTTTTCGCTTGCAATTTTCTTTCTCACAAATTGAGTTTGTGTCTCCAATTTTGTCTTTTCTCGTAAATGCAAGTTTGTTTCTTGCAATTCTGTCTTTTCTCGTAAATTAATGTTTGTTTCTGGCAGTTCTGATTTTTCTCGTAAATGTGTTTCTTGCATTTACGAGGAAAAAGAATTGCAAGTTTTTCTTTTCTTGCAAATGTGAGTTTGTTTCTCGTAATTCTGTCTTTTCTTGTGATTCTGATTTTTCTCGCAATTCTTTTTTTTCTCGTAAAAAATAAAAAATAACTTAAAAATAACTTCCATAGAGTTATGTGAACAAATTGTTTACATGTAACTTGAATAACGTTCCTTGCAAATAAGTTATTTTCACAATTCTAACTTGCTCTCACAAATATTTTTCTCGCAATTCTGACTTTTTCTCACAAATGTAAGTTTGTTTCTCACAATTCTGACTTTTCTCTTGCAATTTTCTTTCTTGTAAATGAGAGTTTGTTTCTTCTGACTTTTTCTCGCAAATGCAAATTGTTCTCTCAATTCAGACTACTTGCAAATGTGAGTTTCTTACAACTATTTTTTTCTTGCAAATGAAAAACCCACCGGATGTAGCGGTTTCCAATAAAATAATTATTTATATCATCTCTGAAAATATCTTGGCAAAATTCACTTGTTTAGTGCAGAAAAATAGCGTTTTATTGCAGCAAGCAGAAATGAAAGTGTCTTTCTCTAAACACCATAAAAACAGTTCACCTATCAAAATAAACCATGTAACATATTTAATAAAGGTATCAATGCACATTTCCCATCAGTCCTGTCTAAACTACGGCACGCAAAGTTGTATTTATTTATTTATTTTTTAATATGGTGAGATGAGATCAAGGCAGTCTGAAGAAGCTGCTTTCTCAAATGATCTTACTCGCCTAAATCTGCTCAATCCTGATGTCAGTGGCCTAAACCATGTTATAATGGACTCTTTCACATCCAGAGATGAAGGATCAGATGTTGAAGTTACTAAAGAGGAGTCTGATGACAGTCTGTTATATAAACAGTGAAAAGTTGTGCTGCGCTCGCGTTTCTACATCTAAACTACAACTACAAGCACATTATTGCTGCTATTTAAACATACAAGGGGTGATCAAAAGATCAGAGACTATTCCCATGATAAACAACTGAAAACAGACGTTTGTTCGTGTAATAATGCAGTATAGCGCTCCTGACAGCTCTCCTTAAACCCGTAAATTGAAAGTGAAAGTCGTCTCACTTTAAACCAGTTTTTCTCAGAATTCTATTCCTGAAAATCATAGCCATCAGACAACTTCAGACATAACTTCGTTACGTTCAAGTTATGGACAAAATAAGAAACAGTTTCAAAAATCTAAAATGGGTCAAATTTCACCATGTGTTGGGTTTTCCCAGATCGCATCACAATTGTGTTTTTTTCTTGCAAATGAGTTATTTTCACAATTCTAACTTGTTCTTGCAAATGTGAATTTGGTTTTTGCAATTCTGACTTTTTCTTGAAATTATTTTTTTTTCCTCGTAAATGCAAGTTTGTTTCTTGCAATTCTGACTTTTCTTTTGATTCTCTGAATTTTCTCACACAATTCTTTTTTTTCTCGCAAATGTGAGTTTTTCTCTCAATTCTCACTTTTTCTTGCCAATGTGACTTTTTCTTACAATTGTGACTTTTTTCTTGCAAATAAGTTATTTTCACAATTCTAACTTTTCTCTCACGATTTTCTTCTCTCACGAATGAGTGTGTTTCTCCAATTCGGTCTTTTCTCGTAAATTAATGTTTGTTTCTTGCAGTTCTGACTTTTCTCGTAAATGTGTTTCTTGCAATTCTTTTTTTTCCACGTAAATGCAAGTTTTTCTTTTCTCGTAATTCTGACTTTTCTTGTGATTCTGACCTTTCTCACAATTCTTTTTTTTTCTCGTAAATGTGAGTTTCTTGCCATTCTGATTTTTTTCTCGCAAAAAATTAAAAATAACTTAAAAAATAACTTCCATAGTTATGTGAACAAACTGTTTACATGTAACTTGATTAACGTTCCTTGCAAACAAGTTATTTTCACAATTCTAACTTGCTCTCACAAATGTTTTTCTCGCAATTCTGACTTTTTCTTGCAAATGCGAATTTTTCTTACAATTGTAATTTTTTCCTTGCAAATAACTTTCAAATTCTAACTTGTTCTCACAAATGCAAGTTTTTCTCACAATTTCCGACATTTCTCTTGCATTTTTTTCTCACAAATGCGAGTTTCTCGCAATTCTGACTTTTTTTTAATTCTCTGACTTTTCCCAAGCAATTCTTTTTTTTCCTCTCGAAAATGTGAGTTTTCGCAATTCTGACTTCTCGTAAGTTTGACTTAAAAACAACTTCCATAGTTATGTGAACAAATTGTTTACATGTAACTTGATTAACGTTCCTTGCAAATAAGTTATTTTCACAATTCTAACTTGCTCTCACAAATGTTTTTCTTGCAATTCTGACTTTTCTCTCGCAATTTTTTTTTCACAAATGTGAGTTTGGTTCTCGCAATTCTGACTTTTTCCTCAAATGCAAGTTTTTCTCTCAATTCTGACTTTTTTCTTGCAAATGAGTTTTTCACAATTCTAACTTTGTTTCTTGCAATTCTGACTTTTCTTTTGATTCTCTGAATTTGCTCACGCAATTTTTTTTCTCATAAATGTGAGTTTGTTTCTCGCAATTCTGACTTTAATTCTCTGACTTTTCTCAAGCAATTCTTTTTTTCTCTCGAAAATGTGAGTTTCTCGCAATTCTGACTTTTCTCTCAATTTTTTTTTCACAAATGTGAGTTTGTTTCTCGCAATTCTGACTTTTCCTCAAATGCAAGTTTTTCTCTCAATTCTGACTTTTTTTTGCAAGTGTGAATTTTTCTTACAATTGTGACTTTTTTTCTTGCAAATGAGTTTATTTTCACAATTCTAACTTTGTTTCTTGCAATTCTGACTTTTCTTTTGATTCTCTAAATTTTCTCACGCAATTCCTTTTTTTCTCATAAATGTGAGTTTGTTTCTCGCAATTCTGACTTTAATTCTCTGACTTTTCTCCATCAATTCTTTTTTTCTCTCGAAAATGAGTTCTCGCAATTCTGACTTTTCTCTCGCATTTTTTTTCTCGCAAATGTTCTCGTAAGTTTTACTTAAAAACAACTTCCATAGTTATGTGAACAAATTGTTTACATGTAACTTGATTAACGTTCCTTGCAAATAAGTTATTTTCACAATTCTGACTTCTCACAAATGTGAGTTTTTCTCGCAATTCTGACTTTTTCTTGCAAATGCGAATTTTTCTTACAATTGTAATTTTTTCCTTGCAAATAACTTTCAAATTCTAACTTGTTCTCACAAATGCAAGTTTTTCTCACAATTCCAACATTTCTCTTGCATTTTTTCTCACAAATGCGAGTTTTTCTCTCAATTCTGACTTTTTTTTGCAAATGTGAATTTTTCTTACAATTGTGACCTTTTTCTTACAAATGAGTTTTTCACAATTCGAACTTGTTCTTGCAAATATGAGTTTGCTTCCTGCAATTCTGACTTTTCTTTTGAAATTCTCTGAATTTTTTTTCTCATAAATGTGAGTTTGTTTCTCGCAATTCTGACTTTAATTCTCTGACTTTTCTCCATCAATTCTTTTTTTCTCTCGAAAATGAGTTCTCGCAATTCTGACTTTTTCTCTCGCATTTTTTTTTCTCGCAAATGTTCTCGTAAGTTTCATTTAAAAACAACTTCCATAGCTATGTGAACAAATTGTTTGCGTAACTTGATTAACGTGGAACTGATAATAAAACCGTAAATCCAACAGTTTTCCAGCAAAAGCTGTCAAGCGCAAATATGGTCTAATGTAATAAAGTAACAAAATGAACAGCAGCTGAATGTCTTTGTAACCAGCCGTTTACTTGTGACATCATCGTTACATAAAATAGGTTCATATTTCACATGGCATCAGCGATTCATTTCAAATCCAAAATATAAAAAGTGCAAATGACAGTTGACGGTACACCGGCCACACAACATGGCTCTGTGTCTTTTTTTCCCTTTTTTTTTTGTTCTTCCCCCGTTATTGTAAACACAAACAACAACTGTATTCATAGCAGACCTGGTCACAGCCACATTGACATTCATGACGTGAGAAAACTGTACAGGAGCAAGGCAGAGTTCGCTGCTGATATTTTCTTTCGCTCATTCTTTGGGGCTAAACAGCACAGTGAAAACACAACGCAGAATATTTAACCGTTCATAACTTACATGGAAAACGCTTACAAAGCAACGTGTCGTCTTCATATAAAAACCAACCGAAAGATGAATATATATATATAAAAATTGTCCCTTTTGAGAGTGTACAAAGTATTCACGTAAGCAAACGTTTGCAGTTCGTCATATATATAGATATATATCTCTCAAAGTACAAAAATCTGAGAGTCACTTGGCATTAAACTCCTTCATGATGAATCTCCAGGGCCCCAAAAACAGGCTTCGGGGTCCTGAGGAAGAGTCCGCTCTCCGTTCTCACAAAGTCCGAGTTTGAGGAGTTTCTGAAGCACCAAACGTCCGGATTCAGACTCAGTTAAGCCCATGTGGACATTTCCAATGCATATTCATCAGACTTTTAATGCTACCGGCGTCTGAGGACGAGAAATCGTGGTTTCTCTCCAAAGATGAAACGTTTAAACATAATAAAGACACTGGGGGGGGGGGAAAGTTCATGAGAATTCATGCACAAACTGAGTTTAATAACAATCACTTGTGCAATTGTTAGACGCTGAGGAAACTGAACGGTTTCATATTCATGAAGGATTCTGGTGTAAATCGTTCATTGTGTAACTTTCCGCGTCGTTTACACAAGAGCGATTTTACGCTGAATTACTCTGCTTGCATTTCATGAATGAAGCCTAATGTTTGAGCGTGTGAGGTTTCGTCCTAAAATGATCATATACACAATGAAAACACACATAACAGGCTAAAAAATATGAAACACGCCAATGCAATCCTACAAAAAAAAACTAAAAAATAAGATTTCGGTCCGGAACTTCATCCGAATTGAAAAATGGCATTGATTTTTAGATGTCTTTGCCATGCAGGATGGAGAAGATGAAGCGGCGGTCCGTTTTCGGTCATTCTCAAGGCTGATCTGAGATCAGTGTTTTGCTCAAATGTCCCGGTTGTTCCTGAGGACTTGGGTTGTGTGTGATGGCTCGGTTCAGCCTGTGGTGATGGCGTTCAGGTCCTTCATCAGACCCTCCAGATGGGCCATCTCCTCTGAGAGTTCATCCGTCTCATACGTCTGAGAGAAACAGAGAAAGAGAGCCATGCCAGAGGAGCAGTGTTAGAGTTAGGATTGAGGGGTGCAAGACAACAGAGGGGGGAAAAAACAGCCAAAAACGAGCAGAAAGAGGAAAAGCCAGAGGAACAAGAGGATGGGAAACGGGTTTGGAGAGAGTGAGAGTGTGAAGACAGACGCTACAGCGCAACCTACGACAAAAACACAGATGCATGCGTTTCAGAAGCGGAGAAACAATAAAAAGAAAAACAAACAGTGCGTTTGGAGTTATTTGTTAATCAAAATTAGACAGCCAAGTGAGTAAAAAGAGAAGAAAAATTAAAAATTTTGCATAATATCACGTTTTTTAAAAAAGTATACTTTTTTATATAAAGTAGGTATTTTATTACAATTCCTATGAAAGTTTTTAAACAAAAATTAAAAAGAAAATCACAAACTTGGACTACAAAAATAAAATTAAAAAAATGTCTTCATGCACAATGTAATTTCTTATTACTTTCCTTGTAAACCTGGGCTGTTACTGTTAGTTAAAACTAAAAATATTAAAAACATGTAACTGAATATGTATAAGGTAAAGGGGAATTTGAGCGCTTGAAAAAAATTGTGAAAAAATACATTAAAGAAACAGGTTAAAAAAATTACAAAAGACAAAATAACTGTAAAATAATAACAGAACAAATAAAACTGAACTAAAGCTAAAACTGAATAAAGTTTGTAAAAAAAAAAGCTGAATTAAAGCTAAAACAAATGTAGTAAAAAAAATAAAGTTTGACATTTTGTGAAAAAAGAAAATAAATTTAGTAAATAAAAAAAAATAAGAAAGAAAAATGACTTAAAATAACCTAAAATTAAAATAAAAACTGGTGAAAAAAATAGAAATTAGAAATTGAAATTTGAGTTTTTATTTGAGTTTGAGATACACATTTTGTAAAAAAAAACAAAAAAAAAAAAAAAAAATTTAGTACAAAAAAAATAAAAATAAAATAAAATATAAAAAATAAACCTAATTAGTAATAAATGAAACTGAAATTTCAGTTTTTATTTGAGTTTGAGAGACACATTTTGTAAAAAAACCCCCTAAAAACTAAAAACTGTTTTACTTGTGCTGTTTTACTAAAACAAATAAATTTAGTACAAAAAAATAAATAAAATAAAATATAAAAAATAAACCTAATTAGTAATAAATGAAACTAAATTTATTTATTTTTTTTACAAAATGTGTCAAACGCTCAAATAAAAACTCAAATTTCAGTGAAATATACAACTGAACTAAAGCTAGAGTTAAAATTTAAATAAAAATAAACCTAATTGGTAGGACATGAAAATGTAAAAATGAGAGAATATTAAATGTAAAGTACAGTAGTATGTAAACGATGCCCATCACTCACCATGTCCAGCATCTTGCTGGTTTCTGATTGGTCAGGTGCACTGGGGACAGTCACTGCCATCGGAGCTCGAGCTCGATTTAGCGTCCCGATCGACGCCGTCTTCACGCCTGAAACACACACAGGAACACGCTGTGAGCTCGCCGCATGTCCAATGTCAGGCTGTGGTGTGCACTGATTCACTAGCAGACGCACCTGGTTGTGCCAGCAGAGGGGTGCTGGGTAACGCGGTCTCGTAGGTGGGCGGGTTATGGGCGCAAACGGTGACGGCTGGCACGGCGAAGCTCTTGAGCGGGTGCGTGGGCCGGACGTGGGCCGTGGGCGGGTTGACGCTCGGCGTCTCTTCCTCTTTGATGGCCGTCTCTGTCTTCTGGAGCTCAGCTGTAGAGCTGGACTGACTCGGGGCGACCGGAGGCTCAGGTGCAGGAGGCTGATTCCTCACCGATTCTACACACAAAACACATGCTATACTAGACACACAGATTCATTTTTATGCTTTTATATATATATATATATATATATATATATATATATATATATATATATATATATATATATATATATATACACAGTGTTGGGGAAAGTTACTTTTAAAAGTAATGCGTTACAATATTGCGTTACTCGCTAAAAAAGTAGCTAATTACGTTACTCAGTTCCTTTTTATAGAAAGTAATGCGTTACATTATTGCGTTACTCCCTAAAAAAGTAGCTAATTACGTTACTCAGTTACTTTTTATGGAAAGTAATGCGTTACATTATTGCGTTACTCCCTAAAAAAGTAGCTAATTACGTTACTCAGTTACTTTTTATAGAAAGTAATGCGTTACATTATTGCGTTACTCCCTAAAAAAGTAGCTAATTACGTTACTCAGTTACTTTTTATGGAAAGTAATGCGTTACATTATTGCGTTACTCCCTAAAAAAGTAGCTAATTACGTTACTCAGTTCCTTTTTATAGAAAGTAATGCGTTACATTATTGCGTTACTCCCTAAAAAAGTAGCTAATTACGTTACTCAGTTACTTTTTATGGAAAGTAATGCGTTACATTATTGCGTTACTCCCTAAAAAAGTAGCTAATTACGTTACTCAGTTACTTTTTATGGAAAGTAGTGCGTTACAATATTGCGTCACTCCCTAAAAAAGTAGCTATTTACGTTACTCAGTTACTTTTTATGGAAAGTAGTGCGTTACAATATTGCGTCACTCCCTAAAAAAGTAGCTATTTACGTTACTCAGTTACTTTTTATGGAAAGTAGTGCGTTACAATATTGCGTCACTCCCTAAAAAAGTAGCTATTTACGTTACTCAGTTACTTTTTATGGAAAGTAGTGCGTTACAATATTGCGTCACTCCCTAAAAAAGTAGCTAATTACGTTACTCAGTTACTTTTTATGGAAAGTAGTGCGTTACAATATTGCGTCACTCCCTAAAAAAGTAGCTAATTACGTTACTCAGTTACTTTTTATGGAAAGTAGTGCGTTACAATATTGCGTCACTCCCTAAAAAAGTAGCTAATTACGTTACTTAGTTACTTTTTATGGAAAGTAATGCGTTACATTATTGCGTCACTCCCTAAAAAAGTAGCTAATTACGTTACTTAGTTACTTTTTATGGAAAGTAATGCGTTACATTATTGCGTCACTCCCTAAAAAAGTAGCTAATTACGTTACTCAGTTACTTTTTATGGAAAGTAGTGCGTTACAATATTGCGTCACTCCCTAAAAAAGTAGCTAATTACGTTACTTAGTTACTTTTTATGGAAAGTAATGCGTTACATTATTGCGTCACTCCCTAAAAAAGTAGCTAATTACGTTACTTAGTTACTTTTTATGGAAAGTAATGCGTTACATTATTGCGTCACTCCCTAAAAAAGTAGCTAATTACGTTACTCAGTTACTTTTTATGGAAAGTAGTGCGTTACAATATTGCGTCACTCCCTAAAAAAGTAGCTAATTACGTTACTTAGTTACTTTTTATGGAAAGTAATGCATTACAATATTGCGTCACTCCCTAAAAAAGTAGCTAATTACGTTACTTAGTTACTTTTTATGGAAAGTAATGCGTTACATTACTTTTGCATTAATTTTTAAATCTGGGCAGGGCTTGCTTGTTTGTTTTTAATATAAACATTTTTGATTCTTAGCAAATGTAAAATGAAATGAAGTGAATAAGACTAAGGCTAAAGGAAAATTAAATTGACGTCTGTACATAGAACTGTTTTTTTTTTTTTGCTAATTTTCTTCTAATTTTTTTTAAACCATTTATTTTTGTTTGGAATTGTTATATGTTTTTTTCTTAAATTCTTTGTTTACATTTTTTTAAGATTTAACATTTAAAAAATATCATATTTAATATTTTATCATTTAATATAACTATAATTAGAATGATGTAAATTACAATTTCTATAATATTATTTATAAGATAATAATAATCCATGTAATCAAAGATCTAAATTCTCAATGCAATTCTCAATATTTTAAACTGTATTTAAATATTAGTATTGTATTTTTATATATCATTTTCTATTCCATATATATTTGCTAATTTGTGATTTTCCATTAATAGTTAATTTTTGTTTTGTATTTTGATGTGTTAAATTTTATTTGAATTTAATAATTTTATACATATATATATATATATAGTATACTTTATATTACACATTTTATTTACTTAAAAATGAATATATTTTTAAATGATATGATTAGTACTGATTGCTTTATTAAGCCTAAGCTTGAATCACCCTTTTTAATATTTTAAGATCATAACTATTCTACTAAGTTTATTTAATGCACCCTGGAGCAGCATGTAAGCAGCGTGTGGACATATGAACGCAGGCCTCACCTGCAGACAGAGAGCAGTCTGAGAATGAGGCGGGGTTGGCAGGTGCTCTCAGGCTGATCTGGTGATGAAGGTAGCTGCGAGGCGGGAGGTGATAGTGATGATGATGGTGATGAAGGTGATCGAGGGAATGGATGGGGTGAGCGCTAATCACAGCTGAGACACACACAGAGGGAGGTTACCATGACAACACAAGCACAACAACACAGCAAAGACAGCATCCCTAACAAGGAGTGATTTGGAACGCTCTGCATTGGCAGCGGCACAAACAGTTGATTTTAAACTTTTAAACTAGATAAAGTTGGTCGAGACTTTAGGCTGGCTTGAGAAAGCCTAGCTTTAAAGCAGCTGTAAAAGCTTAGTTTTGAAGTTTAGATAAATTAAATGATTGGCATGTTGCTAGCATGATTAGAATGTAGCTAGCATGTTTCTAACATTTTTCTAGCATGGTTTGCATGTTTCTAGCATAAATAACATGTTACTTGCATGATTAGCAGCAAGTTGTTAACATGTTTCTAGTTTGACTAACCAGCCATTAGCATGTTTAACATGTTTCTAACATTACTTAACATGCTACTTGCATTATTACCATGTAATTAGCAATTTGATAACATGTTTCCAACATGGTTAACAAGTTGTTAGCATGTTTCCAGCATGATTAGCAAGTTGTTAGCATGTTTCTACCATAACTAGCAAGTTGTTAGCATGTTTCTAGCATGTTTCTAGGTTGAGTAGCAAGTTGTTAGCATGTTTCTAGCATGATTAGCAAGTTACTAGCATGTCATTAGCATGTTTCTGACATAACTAGCAAGTTGTTAGCATTTTTCTAGCATGTTTCTAGGTTGAGTAGCAAGTTGTTAGCATGTTTAACATGTTTCTAACATTACTTAACATGCTACTTGCATTATTACCATGTAATTAGCAATTTGATAACATGTTTCCAACATGGTTAACAAGTTGTTAGCATGTTTCCAGCATGATTAGCAAGTTGTTAGCATGTTTCTACCATAACTAGCAAGTTGTTAGCATGTTTCTAGCATGTTTCTAGGTTGAGTAGCAAGTTGTTAGCATGTTTCTAGCATGATTAGCAAGTTACTAGCATGTCATTAGCATGTTTCTGACATAACTAGCAAGTTGTTAGCATTTTTCTAGCATGTTTCTAGGTTGAGTAGCAAGTTGTTAGCATGTTTAACATGTTTCTAACATTACTTAACATGCTACTTGCATTATTACCATGTAATTAGCAATTTGATAACATGTTTCCAACATGGTTAACAAGTTGTTAGCATGTTTCCAGCATGATTAGCAAGTTGTTAGCATGTTTCTACCATAACTAGCAAGTTGTTAGCATGTTTCTAGCATGTTTCTAGGTTGAGTAGCAAGTTGTTAGCATGTTTCTAGCATGATTAGCAAGTTACTAGCATGTCATTAGCATGTTTCTGACATAACTAGCAAGTTGTTAGCATTTTTCTAGCATGTTTCTAGGTTGAGTAGCAAGTTGTTAGCATGTTTCTAACATAATTAGCAAGTTGTTAGCATGTTTCTAGCATGCTTAGCAAGTTACTAGCATTTCATTAGCATGTTTCTGACATAACTAGCAAGTTGTTAGCATGTTTCTAGCATGATTAGCAAGTTACTAGCATGTCATTAGCATGTTTCTGACATAACTAGCAAGTTGTTAGCATGTTTTAACATGATTAGCAAGTTACTAGCATGTCATTAGCATGTTTCTGACATAACTAGCAAGTTGTTAGCATGTTTCTAGCATGCTTAGCAAGTTACTAGCATTTCATTAGCATGTTTCTGACATAACTAGCAAGTTAGCATGTTTCTTGCATGATTAGCAAGTTACTAGCATGTCATTAGCATGTTTCTGACATAACTAGCAAGTTAGCATGTTTCTAGCATGATTAGCAAGTTACTAGCATGTCATTAGCATGTTTCTGACATAACTAGCAAGTTAGCATGTTTCTAGCATGATTAGCAAGTTACTAGCATGTCATTAGCATGTTTCTGACATAACTAGCAAGTTGTTAGCATGTTTCTAATACAATTTTCATATATATATATATATATATATATATATATATAACTTATTAAAATATATAAATACAATTTAATTTAAATGAAGCTTACACATGCACAATAATTCATTAAAATTTTATTGAAATAATTTAAAATGTTAAAATATTTTAACACTTTTTTATTATTATATTATAGCACTAAAATAATATGTATATATTAATATTAACTAAAAAATTATTTAATTGAAATAAATTGATCTAATTTAATGGAACATATTTATTTTATATATCATATATATTTTGTCGCATTGGCTTAATTAAAGTAACATTAATATATATTTTTATATTTTACAAATATTGTATACTATGCAGCCTGCATTTCCTTTAAAACAATATTTATTTATTTTTTGCTTGTTTCTAATTTATTTGAATATTCATTTATTTTTATATTTAACAAATATTAGATAATATGCATGTAATAAAACAAGTAAACTTTTTTCAATTTCTTGAATATTTAATATTATTATATTATAGTATAAAATAATATTAATATTAACAAAAAAAAAAAAAATAAATAAATGTAAATTTTTAACAAGTTAATGGAACATTTATTTTATACACACACATTTATTTTTATATATATATATATATATATATATATATATATATATATATATATATATTCCAAATAGTTTCTCTAAAATCATCCGCCATCACGAATGGATCTTTTTAATGTAATGCATTATGGAAGTGCTTTGACTAGAAATGACAATATTCAGTATGCATATGCTATCTTAAAAGACAACATGACATTGCTGCCCATATTTTGTCACAGCATTGGTTTAATGAGGACCTTTTGTATTTGGTTTGCTGCTTTGACACACAGCATTCACACAAACCACATGAAAAGCACAGGACAAGCTGATGGTGTGAGACAATCAATGAAGTGCCCTTTTTCTTAAGAAAAGTGTGTAACTTACGCTGCGGAGGCTGAGAGTCGAATGGCATCATCATTTTCGCTCTCACTCCCCTGCGACCGGCCAAAGTAGACACACTCTCCTCCACCTCATGACCTGCACACACACACACACACACACACACACACACACACACACATATATTTATGAAGCTGTCTCAGTGCTGGATGGTCATGTTTATTGGGGTTGAAGCGTGGTCTCGCCTCGTCTCTGGTGGCTGGGCTCAGCGGCCGGTCCCTCTGTGGTTCGTGGGATGGGCGTCTCTGTCATGACGGGGTTGGGGTCGGGGGATTTGTCCATGGGTTTGAGCTCCAGACGCTCGTGATGGATCCACAGATCAGGAGGTTTCAGGTCTTTAGATGAGCTCTTGTACTTGTGGGAGCTGGCGCTGGATTTACAGGCCGCACGTTTCCTGCAAACAAAATCACAAGTCAATATTTACTGATTTTTGAATTACTTGAATATTTAATATTGTTATATTATAGTATTGAAATAATATTAATATATACATATATTTCTATATTTTACAAATATTGTAACAATATTTATTTATTTATAATTGTTTGAAAATTTAATTTATTTATTTATTATTTGATTTTTTTTTTATTTAACAAATATTATATAACATGCATGTATTCTATGCAGGCTGCACATTTCGTGTAAAAATGATATTTATTTCTTTTTTCCTAAATATTTGAATATTATAATTTTTTTAATATTTAACAAATATTATATAGTATGCATGTAATAAGTAAAAAAAAAAAATCACAAATAAATATATATTTATTTTTTTTAATCACTTGAATATTTAATATTATTATATTATAGTATTAAAATACCATTAATATATATATATATTTATATTTTACAAATATTAGTATACTATGCCAGCTGCATGTTTCCTAAAAACAATATTTATTTATTTTTTTTTAATTATTTGAATATTAATTTTTTTATTTAGCAAATACTATATAGTATGCATGTAATAAAAAATCACAAGTAAATATATATATTTTTAAATTACTTGAATATTTATTATTATTATTATTACTATTATTATTATTATTATTATTATTATTATTATAGCATTAAAATAATATTAAAATTTTATTATTTATATTTATATTATATTTATATTTTTAGATTTTACAAATATTATATACTATGCAGGCTGCATGCAAGTTTCCTGCAAACAAAATCACATTAATAATAATAATAATATTATTATATTATAATATTAAAATAATATATATATATATATAATTATACTATGCAGTCTGCACGTTTTCTGTAAAAACAATATTTATTTATTTATTTATTTATTTATTTGTGTGTTTTCATTTTTTTTTGTAATTGAATATTTAATAAAAAATTTTATCTGAATATTTCTTTTTTAATATTTATCAAATATTATATAGTATGCATGTAATAAAAAAATCAAGTACATCTTTATTTTTTTTTAATTGCTTGAATATTTAATATATTATCGTATTAAAATAATATTAATATATATTTTTATATTTTTACAAAGATTGTATAGTACGCAGGCTGCACATTTTCAGTAAGAACTATTTATTTATTAAATAATTAATTAATTAATATTATTTATTTTCTAATTATTAGAATATTT
>CM065141.1:31876941-31891941 GCA_033026305.1 Cirrhinus molitorella | reverse complement strand
CTGTAGCGCAAGACTGTAATTCAGCCCTCCTGGATGCAATTCAAGAGAAAAAGACACACAGATCTTTTAGACGTCTGAAAAAACATTCCTTGAGGTAAGACTACTTTTTAGTTTGGATGCATGACTGTAGAGCTGAAAGTATAGTCTTTTGATCCCATATGACGCAATGTAAAAGCCTGCAATGAAGCGGTTTGACCAGTGTGGCGCTATAGTGCAATACTGTAATTCAGCCCTCCTGGATGCAATTCAAGAGAAAAAGACACACAGATCTTTTAGACGTCTGAAAAAACATTCCTTGAGGTAAGACTACTTTTCAGTTTGGATGCATGACTGTAGAGCTGAAAGTATAGTCTTTTGATCCCATATGACGCAATGTAAAAGCCTGCAATGAAGCGGTTTGACCAGTGTGGCGCTGTAGCGCAATACTGTAATTCAGCCCTCCTGGATGCAATTCAAGAGAAAAAGACACACAGATCTGTTAGACGTCTGAAAAACATTCCTTGAGGTGACACTACTTTTCAGTTTGGATGCATGACTGTAGAGCTGAAACCATAGTCATTTGATCCCATATGACGCAATGTAAAAAGCCTGCAATGACGCGGTTTGACCAGTGTGGCGCTGTAGCGCAATACTGTAATTCAGCCCTCCTGGATGCAATTCAAGAGAAAAAGACACACAGTGCTTCAGAGCAAACGCAGCGTTTCACTTCCAGCTGGTTAGGTCTTTTTTGGAAATTAAAGCGTTTTCTATATTTACTCATTCAAAAGACTACGAAAGCAACCCCAGTTCTGCAATTAAACAGTGCAACATAAGCTAAAAGTGCAGTGGGATATTTGTGTCTATGGTTCGCTGTGCAATGCCGTCTTTTGCCATAATAGACTGCAGCCAATAGAAATGCTTCGCTATCGCTGCGCATCCTGCTCCTCAGCACAGGCTGTGAAAGCAGAGTGTAGTTTTTGCCATTCATTATAACAACGATGTAAATAATCGATTCAGTGTGCAGCGTAGAGAGCTTTATTCATGAGATCAAAATGCAAGTTTGAAAGACTTTTTAGAAAGTGTTTTAATGATAATACAAGAAGTCTGCAAATGTGAAATTGAATTTATACAACAGTTTTATACAGTTTTGATTTTATACAAAGTTAATATTAAGTGACTTGCATTTTAGGAGCACTATGTGCTCGATTTCTTCAAGCCACAGTTGAGCCGCCTGAATGAAACTGCGCTTTTGAATGAATCTATTAATTAATTATTCCATCACAAAGACTTTCAGTTTAGTTTTTTTAAGTATAAATTGTATCAACTTTATCAGTATCAACAAACTCTACTGCAGAGGAAACACTGAAGCTGCATCAAAAGTGCAATTTATATGTATTTACTCAGACTGTTTAATGAAGAGAATGTTTCAGAAATGCATTTACACAGTAAAACTGCAAATGCATAAATAATGTTATAAGATATAATAAGCAATGTTTTACTTTTTTAAGCATATAATTTAGAAATGTTGGAAAAATGCAATACTTTTAAATATGAAACCAAGTCACTATCTTAATTGATTCAATTCAATTCAAAAGATAATGAAACACCGCTGTGTAAAAATGTTAATAAATAAGCCTAAGGCTGAAGGAAAATTAAATTGAGGTCTGTACAGTAGAACTGTAGGAGAAGGAAGTTCAATTCTCTTCAGCAATGAGAAAAAAAACACAAATGTTAGTTAATCTAAAGTAAGTTTTTTTTATTAGTACGGATGAATTGGATCAACAAAGGTTAGCATTGCTTCATAAAATGGGATTAAATACATAAAGGAAACAAAAAGTAATTGGTGTTACTTATTTGGAAAAGTAACTCAGGTATTTTCTTGCAAATAAAAAAGTAATGTGTTAATTTACTAGTTACTTGAAAAAAGTCATATTATTACGTAACTTGCGTTACTTGTAATGCTTTACCCCCAACACTGGCACTAGTTATTGTTTGTTATTGATGTTTTAATCAGGTTAATTCTCTTTTACTTGCCCCTTCACAAAATCCACTTGTCCAAGACAAGCGTTAATGTGGAGTCCTGCATTGTATGGGTCAAAATTATTATTATTTTCTTTTACGTCAAAAAACATTAGGATATTAAGTAAAGATCATGTTCCATGAAAATATTTAGTAAATTCCCTACCGTAAATATATCAAAACTTAATTTTTGATTAGTAAAATGCAAGGTGATTTTCTCAAAATGTCATTTTATTTTTGCATCGTCAGATTGCAGATTTTCAAAGTTGTATCTCTAATAAACCATATATCAATGGGAAGCTTATTTATTCAGCTTTCAGATGACGTATAAATGTCAATTTCACAAAAATTACAAATCACCAAAATTTGTGGTCACATATTAACTGGGATATGTTCTTCATGTACCTGTGATTTTGCCGTTGGCTTCAGTCGGAGGTTGCCAGTTGATGTTGATGATTCGTGGATTTCCCTCTTTACTGATCACTGTCACATCTTTAGGAGCAGAGCTGGGAACTACACACCACAACAAATCACATTAAAGACACGGAATACAAGCAAATTGTGTTAAAGGTTTGGCATTACAGCTCAAAAATGCAAATAAGATGCTTTTCTTTTAATTTATTGTTTATTATTCATTTTATTTACTAATAGTTGAGGTCAAATGTTTACATCCCCCTTTCAGGATCTGCAAAGTAAGAGGGATCATACAAAATGCATGCTATTGTTTATTAACCTGAATAAGATATTTCACATAAAAGATGTTTAAATAAAAGTTGAATTTATCAAAAGTTTACATCCCCTTGATTCTTATTACTGTGTTGTTCCTGAATGATCCACAGCTGTGTGTTTTGTTTAGTGATAGTTGTTCATGAGTCTCTTGTTTGTCCTGAACAGTTAAACTCAGAAAAATCCTTCTTCTTTGGTTTTCCAGCATTTTTGTGTATTTGAACCCTTTCCAACAATGACTGTATGATTTTGAGATCCATCTTTTCACACTGAGGACAACTGAGGGACTCATATGCAACTATTACAGAAGGTTCAAACACTCACTGATGCTCCAGAAGGAAAAAACATGCATTAAGAGCCGGGGGTGAAAACTTTTGAACAGAATGGAAATGTGTACATTTTTCTTATTTTGCCTAAATATCATATTGGTTTAATTTAGTATTGCTGTTCAGAAACTACAGAAGATACTTGCATGTTTCCAAGTAGACAAAACATGTTTATTGTACCCTGATGTTCAAATTCAAAAGTTGATAAATACAAGTATTAATTTCTATCATTTCTTTCCCAAAAAACCTTTGAATGGTAGTGTATGTTACAAGAACTTTGTATTTCAGATAAATGCTGATCTTTGGATCTTTCTATTCATTAAAGAATCCTGAAAAAAAAAATTACTCAACCGTTTAAAATATTGTTGATAATAATAACAGCTAGACAAAAAAAAAAAAAAAAAGTCAAGACAAACTTTGACCAGAAAGTCTGAAAAAGCTTGAAAAGTTAAAAAAAGTTTAAGTTTAGAAAGTTTTAAAAGTTTTAACTTTGATGGTTTTCAGTCTGAAATAGTTTGAAGTTTAAAGTAGTTTTAAAAGCTTAATGTTAGATAACAGATGACAGATAACAAGTTACTAGCATGTTTATAACATGGGTAACATGTTGCTAGCATGATTAGCAAAGTTGCTAATGTTTCCAACATGTTTCTAGCATGATTAAAAAGTTGTTAACATGTTTCTAACATGATCAACATGTTACTAGCATGTTTGAAGCTGATTATCATGTCACTAGTATGTTGCTAACATGATTAACACATTACTAGCATGTTGTTAGCATGTTGCAAGCATGTTGTTAACATTAATAGCAAGTTACTAGCATGATTGGTAAGTTACTAGCATGTCTCTACCATAATTAACTTGTCACTAGTATGTTGCTAGCATGATTAGCTAGTTACTCGCATGTTGCTAGCACGATTAACATGTCACTAGCATGTTACTAGCATTTAGTTAGCATTAGCATGTCACTAGCACGTTGTTAACACATTCTAGCATGATTAATGTTACTAGCATGTTGTGAGCATGATTAGCAAGTTACTAGCATGTTTTTAACATGATTAGCATATTGCTAGCATGTTTCTACCATAATTAACATGTCACTAGTATGCTGCTAGCATGATTAACAAATTAACATGTCACTAGCATGTTACTAGCATGTAGTTAGCATTAGCATGTCACGAGTACATTATTACCATTCTAGCATGATTAGCATGTTACTAGCATGTTATCACATTTAAAGGATGTTTAGCATGTTATTAGCATGATCAGCAAGTTACTAGCATGTTTTAAATATGATTAGCATATTGCTAACATGTTTCTACCATAATTAAAATTTCACTAGTATGTTTGCTAGCATGATTAACATGTCACTAGCATGAAATTAGCATTAGCATGTCACTAGCATGTAGTTAACACATTCTAGCATGATTAACATGAACATGTTTCTACCATAATTAACATGTCACTAGTATGTTGCTAGCATGATTAGCATGTTACTAGCATATAGTTACGGTTAGCATGTCACTAGCATGTTAACACATTCTAACATGATTAACATGTCACTAGCATGTTGCTAGCATGATTAACATGTCACTAGCATGTAGTTAGCATTAGCATGTCACTAGCATGTAGTTAACACATTCTAGCATGATTAACATGTCACTAGCATGTAGTTAGCATTAGCATGTCACTAACATGTAGTTAACACATACATTTTAAAATACATTCAAACAGAAAGCAGTTATTTTAAACAGTAAAAATATTTCACACTTTGACTGTTTCTGCTGTCATTTATTTGATCCAAACGATCAAATAAATGCAGCTTCAGCGAGCAAAAGAGGATTCTTTAAAAATGTTAAAAATCTCACTGTTCAAAAGGTAGTTGACTGGTGGTTAGAGAAGAAAAAAACATTTATTTCTGTATTCCTTCCTCTTCAGGACAGCAAATAGAGCATTAAGCAGACATTGATGAGTTGTGAAATGATGTGTGATCTTACTGGACTCAAAAGTGGTTCCCTGCGCCGTCATACTCCACGTACTGCTCCTGCGGCTCTTAGTCACCATAACAGAGAACTCATAAAGTGTGTTGGGCTTCAGAGCCGTGACCGTATGAAACAGAGATGTGGTGTTCGCCATCTGACAACAACAGACAAACACTTTAACAAAGTTCAGCACTGCATACTGTAACACATATGATTATTTCATAGTATGCAGTAACCAGTCTTGGGGAAAGTTACTTTTAAAAGTAATGCGTTACAATATTGCGTCACTCCCTAAAAAAGTGACTAATTTCGTTACTTAGTTACTTTTTATGGAAAGTAATGCGTTACAATATTGTGTTACTCCCTAAAAAACTAATTACGTTACTTAGTTACTTTTTATGGAAAGTAATGCGTTACAATATTGCGTTACTTCTTAAAAAAGCGAATAATTACGTTACTTAGTTACTTTTTATGGAAAGTAGTGCATTACAATATTGCGTTACTCCCTAAAAAACTAATTACGTTACTTAGTTACTTTTTATGGAAAGTAATGCGTTACAATATTGCGTTACTCCCTAAAAAACTAATTACGTTACTTAGTTACTTTTTATGGAAAGTAATGCGTTACAATATTGCGTTACTCCCTAAAAAAGCGACTAATTACGTAACTTAGTTACTTTTTATGGAAAGTAATGCGTTACAATATTGCGTTACTCCCTAAAAAAGTAATTACGTTACTTAGTTACTTTTTATGGAAAGTAATGCGTTACAATATTGCGTTACTCCCTAAAAAAGCGACTAATTACGTAACTTAGTTACTTTTTGTGGAAAGTAATGCGTTACAATATTGCGTTACTCCCTAAAAAAGTAATTACGTTACTTAGTTACTTTTTATGGAAAGTAATGCGTTACAATATTGCGTTACTTCTTAAAAAAGCGAATAATTGCGTTACTTAGTTACTTTTTATGGAAAGTAATGCGTTACAATATTGCGTTACTCCCTAAAAAACTAATTACGTTACTTAGTTACTTTTTATGGAAAGTAATGCGTTACAATATTGCGTTACTCCCTAAAAAAGCGACTAATTACGTAACTTAGTTACTTTTTATGGAAAGTAATGCGTTACAATATTGTGTTACTCCCTAAAAAACTAATTACGTTACTTAGTTACTTTTTATGGAAAGTAATGCGTTACAATATTGCGTTACTTCTTAAAAAAGCGAATAATTACGTTACTTAGTTACTTTTTATGGAAAGTAATGCGTTACAATATTGCGTTACTCCCTAAAAAACTAATTACGTTACTTAGTTACTTTTTATGGAAAGTAATGCGTTACAATATTGCGTCACTCCCTAAAAAAGTGACTAATTTCGTTACTTAGTTACTTTTTATGGAAAGTAATGCGTTACAATATTGTGTTACTCCCTAAAAAACTAATTACGTTACTTAGTTACTTTTTATGGAAAGTAATGCGTTACAATATTGCGTTACTTCTTAAAAAAGCGAATAATTACGTTACTTAGTTACTTTTTATGGAAAGTAGTGCATTACAATATTGCGTTACTCCCTAAAAAACTAATTACGTTACTTAGTTACTTTTTATGGAAAGTAATGCGTTACAATATTGCGTTACTCCCTAAAAAACTAATTACGTTACTTAGTTACTTTTTATGGAAAGTAATGCGTTACAATATTGCGTTACTCCCTAAAAAAGCGACTAATTACGTAACTTAGTTACTTTTTATGGAAAGTAATGCGTTACAATATTGCGTCACTCTCTAAAAAAGTGACTAATTTCGTTACTTAGTTACTTTTTATGGAAAGTAATGCGTTACAATATTGTGTTACTCCCTAAAAAACTAATTACGTTACTTAGTTACTTTTTATGGAAAGTAATGCGTTACAATATTGCGTTACTCCCTAAAAAAGCGACTAATTACGTAACTTAGTTACTTTTTATGGAAAGTAATGCGTTACAATATTGCGTTACTCCCTAAAAAACTAATTGCTTTACTTAGTTACTTTTTATGCAAAGTAACGCGTTACAATATTGCGTTACTCCCTAAAGAAGTAGCTGATTACGTTACTTTGTTACTTTTTATAGAAAGTAATGCGTTACGTTACTTTTGTGTTACTTTTTAAATCTGGGCAGGGCTTGTTTATTTGTTTTTAATATAAAAAAGTTTGATTCTTATCAAATGTAAAAGCTCTTTCACACCAAAATGAAATGAAGTGAATAAGGCTAAGGCTAAAGGAAAATTAAATTGTCGTCTGTTCAGTAGAACTGTAGGAAAAGAAAGTTCAACACTCTTCAGCAATGAGAAAAAAACACAAATGTTAGTTCATCTAAAGTAAGATTTGTTTATTAGTACACTGCAAAACATACTTTTCTTACTTAAATTTTTTGTCTTGTTTCCAGCCAAAATATCTAAAAATTCTGAAATCAAGAAGGACTTTCTAGACAAGTAAATTATTGTCTTTTTTGTCTGAAAACAAGTCAAAATTAAAAGAGTTTTTGCTTAGAACAAACAAAATAATCTCCCAATGGGGTGAGCAAAATAATCTTGTTTTCTGTTTGAAATAAGACACTGACAGTAAACTAGTATTCCATTCCAAACATGTGTTTCTAATGCATTCAGACAGAGTGAACACTAGAGGGCGCTCCATGCACAAAACATTTAAAACACACTACATAGTGAACCCAAATACCCCTTGACTTTTTTTTTTTATTTTCCCTTAGTTTTTGTAATTTTCTTGTGTTTTTGTCCTTATTTTTAATGTCTATATTTTATTTTTCAAATGTAATATTCAGTTTTTATTTCTAATTAAATCAAAATGACACAGGTTGTCTTTGCATCTAGCTGAAATAAAATGTTCCTTTTTTCATTTTATTTTGATTAACATTTATTTTATCTGAAGCAAAGTGACAATTTTAGTTTCAGTTAACCACTACGGTCCTCTTCTGAACATCTGTTCAAGTGAATTTAAGCAGTTTTGAACTAATTATTATAATAGTATTTAACAATAATAATAATTCTAACAACAATTGTAGTTACTGTTACACTATTGTTATTATAAAATATAATATTAAAAGATATGCAAGTACTATTGCAATAATACTATTTAACTGTAAAAAATGTTTTGTCTATATTTTATTTTAAAAATGTAATATTAATTTTTATTTAAAATTAAATGAAAAGTCTTTAGTCTTTGCACCTAGCTGAAAAAAACACATTTCTTTTTTCCCATTGTATATTGATTAACATATAATAATAGTATTATACAACATACTATTATATAACAGTATTTAATAATAATAATATTCAAAATATATTTACTTATTTTTAGTTTACAAAATCTTTGTACTCTGATTTATAAAAATACAAAAAATAAAAAATATATATTACTAGTGCAATAATAATAATTACTGTAAAAAAAGAATAATAGCAATATTTCTAATAACATTTAATGATCATGTTAATAATAATTTGTAAATAAATAAATAAATAAAGTAACTGTTTTACATGATGTGTTTTTGTCTATATTTTATTTTCAAAATGTAATATTAATTTTTATTTCAAATTAAATGAAGTCTTTGCAACTATCTGAATACATTTTTTTTATTTTATTTTGATGATTGTTTATTTTATCTCAAGAAATTAAAATGACACAATTTAGTTTCAGTTAACCGCTACAGTCCTCTTCTGTTATATTACATTATATTATATTATATTATATTATATTATATTATATTATATTATATTATATTATATTATATTATATTATATTATATTAATAATAACAACAACAACAATTGTCATTACTGTTATTATTTTTTAGAAAATATAATATTAAAAAGATAAATACTATTGCAATACTATATATATTATTAATAATAACAATAATAGTATTATACAATTTACTATTATATAACAGTATTTATTAATAATAATAATAATAATAATAAAAATATGTTTTATTTATTTTTAGTTTGTTTATCTTTGTACATTGATTTATAAAAATACAAAAAATATAAAAATATATATTACTAGTGCAATAATCATAATTACTGTAAAAAAAGAATAATAGCAATATTTCTAATAACATTTAATGATCATGTTAATAATAATTTGTAAATAAATAAATAAATAAATAAAGTAACTGTTTTACATGATGTGTTTTTGTCTATATTTTATTTTCAAAATGTAATATTAATTTTAATTTCAAATTAAATGAAAAGTCTTTGCAACTATCTGAATACATTTTTTTTTATTTTATTTTAATGATTATTTATTTTATCTCAAGAAATTAAAATGACACAATTTAGTTTCAGTTAACCGCTACAGTCCTCTTCTGTTATATTATATTATATTATATTATATTATATTATATTATATTATATTATATTATATTACATTACATTATATTATATTATATTAATAAAAACAACAATTGTCATTACTGTTATTATTTTTTAGAAAATATAATATTAAAAAGATAAATACTATTGCAATATTATATATATTATTAATAATAACAATAATAGTATTATACAATTTACTATTATATAACAGTATTTATTAATAATAATAATAATAAAAATATATTTTATTTATTTTTAGTTTGTTTATCTTTGTACATTGATTTATAAAAATACAAAAAATATAAAAATATACATTACTAGTGCAATAATCATAATTACTGTAAAAAAGAATAATAGCAATATTTCTAATAACATTTAATGATCATGTTAATAATAATTTGTAAATAAATAAAGTAACTGTTTTACATGATGTGTTTTTGTCTATATTTTATTTTCAAAATGTAATATTAATTTTTATTTCAAATTAAATGAAAAGTCTTTGCAACTATCTGAATACATTTTTTTATTTTATTTTGATGATTGTTTATTTTATCTCAAGAAATTAAAATGACACAATTTAGTTTCAGTTAACCGCTACAGTCCTCTTCTGTTATATTATATTATATTACATTATATTACATTATATTATATTATATTATATTATATTAATAATAACAACAACAACAATTGTCATTACTGTTATTATTTTTTAGAAAATATAATATTAAAAAGATAAATACTATTGCAATACTATATATATTATTAATAATAACAATAATAGTATTATACAATTTACTATTATATAACAGTATTTATTAATAATAATAATAATAATAAAAATATGTTTTATTTATTTTTAGTTTGTTTATCTTTGTACATTGATTTATAAAAATACCAAAAATATAAAAATATACATTACTAGTGCAATAATCATAATTACTGTAAAAAAGAATAATAGCATTTAATGATCATGTTAATAAATAAGTAGATAAATAAAACTATTTTACATCATGTGTCTATATTATATTTTTACAATGTAATATTAATTTTTATTTAAAATTAAATGAAAATTATTGAGTTTTTGGAACTAGCTGAAATAAAATACATTTCTTTTTTCCATTTTATTTTTTTTTTTAACATCCGTTCAAGTGGATGCAAGCAGGTTTGAACAGCAATAAATGGCAGTTGTGTACCTTATATTTGGTGTTTGCGGGGATGTTGGTCTTCCAGCGGATGGTGTAGTATCTGGAGTCGGTGATCTTCTGGTTCTTGGCGAGCGAGTTGTCAGCCCAGCTGACTTTGACGGAGTCGTGGCTGAGGACAGTGGCCTGAACGCCCACCGGGGGCAGCATGGGTGTGGGGTCGGGCGCTGAGGTGTATGGGTTATTAAAGAGTTCGTAAAAATCAATATCAGGGTCTATGGGGTCTGACAGCAGAGTCAGTGCAAATCATGAGCAAATGAAAAACAAACAAAATCACAGAATGAGAGGATTGATCAGGGTTAGACAACATAAAATGGATGAATGGTTCAGCGGTGGAAGAGTGAGAGGAAAAATGAATGAAAAAGAGAAAAAGAGATTATTAGAATTTAAAAAACACCATTGGCAGACTATATATATATATGTGCAAAAACATTATTACATTTTATTAAGTTTATTACAATTTAAGCTCTTCGATTATAAAAATTTCAACTCATAATAAAAATAATAAACATTTTTATTATATATAAAAAATAATAATATTAAAAGATAAACAAGCACTATTGCAATTATGCTATTTCACTGTAAAATAAAAAAATAATATTCATAACAATACATTATTTAAAAAACACTATAATTGTAGTTACTATTATTATCTTTTTTTTATAAAATATAATAATATTAAAATATAATTAAGTACTATTGCAATAACACTATTTTAAAAGTAAAATAGTAAAATAATACTGAAAATCTGTAATTTAGAATAAAATATCATTAGATTATTAATAATAATGTTTATATTTAAATATATTAAAAATATATTTAAAATAATTATTATAATAGTATTTCATAACAATAATAATAACAATAACAACAACAACAACTACTATAATTGTATTTATTATAATGTAATAGTACTATTATAATGTAAAATAGTGAAACTAATATTAATAATAATATATATAATAATATATTGTATTATTAATAATAACATTAACTTTTAAATATATAATTTTTAAACTATTATAGCATTTATTAATAATAATAACAGCAACAACAATTGTGGTCACTATTATTATTATTATTATTATTATTATTAAATAAATAAATAAATAGAATATAATAAAATATAATAATATTAAAAGATAAATAAGCACTATTGCAATAAACCTATTTTACTGTAAATAAAAACTTATATATTATATTAATATTAGCATTAACATTTAAATATATAATAATTAAAAGATAAATATTATATTATTTAATCATAATGAATATTTTAATAACAGCAATCAAAACCACTACAATTGTAGTAATTATCATTATTATTCATATAAAATATAATAATATTAAAAGATAATTAAGTACTATTGCAGTAACACTATTCCAATGTAAAATAGCAAAAATAATACTAATCATATATAATAAATTATTATTGCTTTATTATTAATAATGTTTATATTTAAATATATAACACTTAAATTATTATAATAGTATTTAATAATAATAATAATAATAACTACTATAATTGTAGTTAATATTACTATCATTATTATAAAATATAATATTAAAAGATAAGTACTATTGCAATAACACTATTTTAAAGTAAAATAATAAAGCTAATATTAATAATATAATATATAAATATATTATATTATTAATATTAACATTAACTTTTTAAATATATAATATTCAAACAGTTATTATTATTATTATTATTAAATAACATAGTAACAATAACAGCAACAATAACAACTGTAGTCACTATTATTATTATAAAATATAAGAAAATACTTCTGCAATAATAAAACAGTAAAACAGTGAAAAATAATATTAACATATAATACATATTATTAATAATAACAATATTTAAATATATAATCATTATTATAATAGCATTTAATAACAACAAAAACAACAAAAATTATGATTTGATTTATAGAAATACTCTAAAAAGATTAGGTAATAGGTAATATTTGTCATAGTATTAAATGATAATAACGTTAACAAGAATTTTAAATAAATAAACGTAACTTTATTCTTTGGTTTCAAGCAAAGTGCTTTTATTCTGTGGTTTTACTTCCTAAAAAGTGTGTATTGTAATGTCTGTCCTACTACAGTGTTTCCAGCTAATTTAAGAGAAGCAAATCCAAATGAAGCTGTAATTAACAGCATGTTTGTGATCGATAAAGCTCTGAACATTTAATTAAGATACACCTGGAATTGCTATTGATTTTTCTGTGTAAATATCCGCCGATTTCATCGTCGTCAACAACAACAAAAACGCAGACTCTGCAGAAAACGCCTCTCTTGAGAACAATGATCGTTTGGGGCAAGCGAACGCTCATCCTCGACTCATTTCTGGGTCGTTTGGCGCTCGAGTTCAGGAAACTTAATTCTTGGGCTCCGTCAGAAAAGTTGTGTGAAGCCTACGGAACGGGATCTGACGCAAACGTGGACCTGACAGGACGGCGGGGGGTCCGCAAACCTCTAACTGTCGGAGACATCTGACGCAAAGCCAAAGAAAGAGAAGCGTGAGCTTCACATCACACCTGTAGGTTTGGATGAGCGCCTGCGTGACGCCTGTGTGTCCCAGAACTGAGGGGGGCAGGCGATGTGCGCGATCTGTCACCTTACACAGTTTCTCTTCACTAAAAAACAACGTCAGACTGACTTCTAGAGCCTGAAGCCTTGCAGATTTACACTCAGGGTTCGTACAGATACTGTAAAATTAAATTACTCCACGACTTTTCAAGGACTTTTCAAGCATTTGATCTTCGAGGAGTTTAAATCCGAGATCTCACTTATCGAAAAAAAAATATTCCATTTCAAATTCTATCAAAAGAAAAATATATACTATAAAAAAAATGGCACAAATGTGACCCTGGACCACAAAACCTCAATTTTTCAAAACTGAGATTTATACATCACATGAAAGCTGGGTAAATAAGCTTTTCATTGATGTATGGTTTTGTTCGGATAGTACAATATTTGGCTGATATACAACTATTTGGAAATCTGCAATCTGAGGGTGCAAAAAAATCGAAATATTGAGAAAATCACCTTTAAAGTTGTCCAAATGAAGTTCTTAGCAATGCATATTACTAATCAAAAATTACGTTTTGATATATTTGCAGTAGGAAATTTGCTAAATATCTTCATGGAACATGAGTTTTACTTAATATCCTAATTATTTTTGGCATAAAAGTAAAATCTATAATTTTGACCCATACAGTGTATTTTTGGCTATTGCTACAAAGATACCCCAGCGACTTAAGACTGGTTTTGTGGCCCAGGGTCACAAATGAAGTGAAGCACGAGGTATTTAAAAGCATAGGCTACTACACTTTTACTATCGTAAAACCACTGTTCATTTGCTTAAGGGATATTTGCATTTGTGTATACTTTCCTACACTTTCTTTTTTGTCTTTATAACCGTACTGTTCATAGTTTGATGTTTTCTAATGGTTAAGAAAAAAAACTCTGAAAAAAGATTCACGAAATCGCTCAGAAATCCTGATCTGAAACCCGCACCGAAGTCCAGATCTGAGTCAAATAAATTGCGATAGACGCTTTGAAGTCTCAATCTGAATTTGATTTGACTTCAACTCGCTTATTGCAAATCAACTGATCTGAATTATTCAATTCACTAAACGATTCACGAACCCGTTCCGATCCAAATCAAATTCGTGATTCACGCTCTGTAGTCCCGATCTGAATTTGATTTAGATTGGGACTTCAAATTGCATATTGAAAATCATTTGATTTGAATTATTCAATTTGTTAAATGATTCATTAACTCGTTCTGATCTAAATCAAATGATTCATGATCCACATTCTGAAGTACAGATCTAAATCAAATTCAGATTGGGACTTCAGAGTGTGGATCACAA
Source organism: Cirrhinus molitorella (assembly GCA_033026305.1). Taxonomy (NCBI): domain Eukaryota; kingdom Metazoa; phylum Chordata; class Actinopteri; order Cypriniformes; family Cyprinidae; genus Cirrhinus; species Cirrhinus molitorella. The sequence goes on along the minus strand of CM065141.1, from coordinate 31,877,455 downwards.
ATCGCGTATTGTGAATCATTTCAAATCGCGTGAATCATTTGATTTTAATTATTCAATTTGCTAAATGATTCACAATCCAGTTACGATCTACATCAAATTATTCACGATACACGCTCTGAAATCCCAATGTGAATTTGATTTAGATTGGGAATCAACTCACATATCACAAATTATTTGACCTAAATTATTCAATTCTCCAAGTGATTTATGAACCCATCCCTATCTAAATTAAATGATTCATGATCCACACTTTGAAGTCCCGATCTGAATTAGATTTAAACTGGGACTTCAAATCACGTATCACAAATTCATTTGATCTGAATTATTTAATTCACTAAATGATTCACGAACCCGTTCCGATCTAAATGATTCACGATACACACTGTGAAGTCCCGATTGGAATTTGATTTAAATTGGGACTTCATATCGCGAATCATTTGATTTGAATTATTTAATTTGCTAAATGACTCACAAACCAATTCCGATCTAAATCAAACGATTTGCGTTACACGCT
>CM065141.1:31836941-31871941 GCA_033026305.1 Cirrhinus molitorella | reverse complement strand
TTATTTCAAACACTGGCCTATTTGTGGGGCTAATTCAAGTAGGAGCGGATGAAGCGGAGGCATTAGCGCTGGAGAGAGATGCTTTGGTCTGGCTGTCACAGAGCTTTTCCCATTTTAGCAGATGGAAATGAGCCCAAAGAGGGTTTGAACGCACACACACAGTGCCTGGGTCCTTCCATACGTCCAATTGCCACTGGAAATACAAGCTATTAATCCAACTTAGTCGTCTAAATCGGCTGAAATGCCTCCGTGTCTGTTTGTTCCCTTAATTTTCAGAGTTCCTGCAGCTCTTTGATGAGGATGGAAAGGAAAAACGTGCTAGAAATATGGCTTTCAATTACTGGGTGACTTTCAAAAGGAAATGTCTGGAACCCCATGGTATTTATAATAAATTACGATTTATATAACGGAAACAAGTCTATTTTTAGGACCATTAGGATTTTTTTTTAATGTTTAGATCACATGCAATTCACACTATTAAATAATCATTATATAATAAATCATAAATAAATAATACCATGATTTATAAAAACAACTGCACTTAATGAATAATGAATCAGCATTTCTTCCTATTACAGTAGCACACATTTTTGGGGAATAATTATCATAAAAATAAATGTCCAAATGCAATAATTACCATTATATGGCAATATTAATGGTTCTAAACATAGACTTAATATTTTTAAATGCAAAATATATTTTATAATTATGTTCTTTTTGATTTCGGGGCAAAATGAAAAAAAAAAAATATATATATATATAAAAATTCCCAGAAGAATAAAACATTAAAAATATGTGTTATATAAAATATGTATTATATTATATTATATTCATCATTTTGGGGTGAAATTAATAACTTAGAATGCTCTTTTCTCAAAAATGGTGCTAAAATAGACATTTTTAAAATGATTTTTATTTATTTATTTATTTTTTATTTATTATTTACTATTACTATTTTCTTTTTTATTTTTATTTGAGAATAAAGGCCCAGAAAAGGCTGTAATGACCCTCAAAATAGACTTAATTTTTAATGCAAAATAAAACAAAAAATAATACAAAAAATATTAATGACAAATGCCCATAAAACGGCTAAATAAAGTTGAAATATAAATATTAGATGAAGTTTAAAACAATTAAACAAAAAAATGTGTCTTGGCATCTAACAAATTAAAATGAGTTCACATAAATAAAAAGGAGCTATTAGCTAAAAAAAAAAAAATAATAATAAAAAAAAAATTAATAAATAAATTAATTAAACCTGAAATTAAATAAAATATTAACTTAATTTTTAATGCAAAATAATACAAAAATATTAGGGCTGTCAAACGATTAATCACGATTAATCACATCCAAAATAAAAGTTTATGTTTACACACTATATGTTGGTGTACTGTGTATATTTATTATGTATATATAAATACAAGCACATGCATGTATATATTCAGGAAAAATATTTTAGATTTATATATAAAATATTTATATTTATTTATAATCTAAATTGTATACAGGTGTAAATATATAAACATATAAACGTGTTTTTAATTATATACATGTATGTGTGTGTTTTATATATATACAATGAATATACAGAGTAAACACGCATATAGTATGTAAATATAAACTTTTATTTTGGATGTGATTAATCGCGATTAATCATTTGACAGCCCTAAAAAATATTAATGACAAATGCCCATAAAACAGCTAAATAAACTTTAAATATAAATATTAGATGAAGTTTAAAACAATTAAACAAAAATTCGAAATAGTGTCTTGGCAACTAACAAATGAAAATGAGCTCTTAGCTAAAAAAAAATAATAATAATAATAATAATAATAATAATAATAATAATAATAATAATAATAATAAAAAAATCAATAAATAAACCTGAAATTAAATAAAATATGAAATTTTTTTTTATGCAAAATAATACAATTTACTGAATAACGGCTCAAAAATGTTGCTAAAAAATATTATTATAATTAAAAATGTATTATTATTATTATTATTATTACTACTACTACTATTATTTATTTACTTATTTTACAAAAAAAAAAAAAAAAAATTCATTGCCCTAAAAATAAAAACACAAAAACAATGGTCTTAAAATAGACTTCTAAAATCTCCTAAATAAATATATAATTAATATTAAAACATTTATTCTTTCATGGTTCGGTCCCTTTTTTAAACAGCAGACCACTGTTTTAGTTTCCATTCAGTATCCATTTTAAAAACTATCGGTCGATTAATCTGTATCGGCCAAAATCAATATCAGTCGACCTCTAATTATTATATACTTAAACATTAAGATTAGTACTCATGGAAATTACTAAAGTAGTACCTGTTCATTAGAAGGGGGTGTGCCAATACTTTTGGCAAAACAGTGGAGATATATAATGTGATATTTTTCCACCTTTGATTCTGGGCTTAAAGTGAATGACCCATAACGTTCCTGATTTCCATCCTATGACGCTAATAGTAAATAAAAGTGGTGGATCTCCAGAGCTAGCTGTTCTTTTCATTCTGCAACGCAGATTTAACACAACAGCTGTGGCAGTAACCTAACAGCTCAGACGCGATTATCCGAGCCCAGTGTCACTAATAATCACATCAGCGTCTTCTCAAGCCTGAAATCAATTGAGTTTACTGTAACTGACTCAGCAGCCGTGCGCCAGCGTACAGCATCCTTTTGTGCCGCGCTTCCTATGGCATTCTGCGTCTTTAAACGGAAACATTAATCCAAATAATTCAAAGGCTTTTCATTTAACAATAGAAGTGCATTAAACAAATGCCACTTTCCCAGGATTCCCCTCTGCATTTCACACCAGAAGAGCGTTTAGCGGACGACTCCAGTGAATTATGCAGCGGCTCTTTCAGTATTGATGAACTCAGCTGTTTGATCTGAGAGAAAGAACACCTTTAACACATTTGACGCTCCGTATCAATGGGCCACACAGAGAACTGTCCCTGCAGGAAGATCCAGGGCAGAAAGTCAAAGTGAAGGATGGAAAGCGGCGTGTTTGTTTACCATCCAGGTCGTTCTCGAAGGTTTCGGCTGCGATCCACTCCGTCGTCGGTCCGGTCCCGTTCACAGTCGTGGCCGAAACTCTCACTGTGTAGACCTTTCCTTTCTCCAGACCTTGAACACAACAAAAACCAGGATTAATGGAACAAATAGATGAATTAAATATGTGGTGGCCCTCTTGACTGCAATCAAAACATTACATGTTCTGAGGAAAGGGGTTTTTGTCCAATTCTAAGTGGTTTCTTACTGGTTCTCTAAGTCTGAGGGATTATTTTCACTAAAAATGTATTATTTTGTTCTGTAGGAGTGTTGTAAAATAATGACACTTACAAAAGCACATTCAAGTTAATACATTTGAAATTAAATAAAACAAATATTACATGGGGAAAAAGAAAAAAAAATGCCTTAGAACCTAATTAAAATTAAATTAAGTTTAAGCCGCAGTTCTAAGATTATTGAAACTGAAAAAAAAAAAATAAATAAAAATAAAAAAATAAATAAATATATATATATATATATATATATATATATTAAAGCTAAATGGACATATAAAAAAAAGAATAACAAAAGCCCATGAAACAACTGAAAAATCTGAAATAAGCTGAAATTAAAATATGAATATCAAATGAAAAATCTAAATTCGAAATGAAAATAAAAGATACACAAAAATATCAAAGCTACATAGAAAAACAACACAAAATATAAAAATGACAAAAGCACAAAAAAATCTGAAAATATAAATTAAAGCTATTTTGCAATATATGGCGAAGCGCATACTAAGATCTGAAATAAAATATAAATATCTTAATATAAACAAATGAATTAAAGCTACATATACAAACAAAAATGGTAAGCACATAAAATTATTAAAAATAAATGAAAATAAACAATTCAAATACAAAGAAAACTACACTAGTACATGAATAAAACTAAAACTGTTTCTATAAACAGAAATATAATAAAATATTAATAATAACAACAATTACAAAATACAAATTGATAAATAAACTTAAAAATAAATATAAAAAGAAAAGAAGTATTAAACCTATACAGTAATATAAAAAATATTAATGACATTAGCCATAAAATGACTAAATTATATATCTCATATATATATATATATATATATATATATATATATATATATATATGAGATGAAAAATTTAGCAAATTAGAAATGGAGTCTTGGCAATAAGTTGAGTAATTTGCAGTTCTAAAATCTGAAAGAACTGAAATAAAAATGAGCTAAAAAATAAAAAAAGCTATTTAGAAATAATATTAATGTATAAAGTAACACCAAACAAAAAACTAAAAGCTAAAATAAAAACAAATATTACACGAAAAATCCAAATTTCTAAATGTTAGAAGCCGTTTGATCTGTGAAAAAATATAGAAAAACAAAAAAATACTAAAATCTGAAATAAAATATAAATATCTAAATATAAACAAATTAATTAAAGCTATATAGATATATGAAAAAATGCCAAAGCACATACATAAAATAATAATAATAATAATAATAATAATAAAAATAAATACAACAAAAAACGAAAACCTGAAATTAAATAAAATATTACAAAGAATATTAAAAAAATTAGAAAAGTTGCAGTTCTAATATTAATACAAAAAATATTAAAGCTATGTAGAAATACAAATACAAATTGTATAATATATATATATATACATATATATATATATATATATATAGATAGATAGATAGATAGATATATTGATGCACACACACACAAAGTAATGTAAAAAAGTAAAGGCTGAAATAAAATATAAATATCTAAATGTAAACAACTTAAACAAAAACTAGAAATGTTGCATTGGTGAATAATACTAAATACTAGTCTTACAGTAAATACTAAGACTGCTAAAGCTAAAACTGAAACAGAAAATGAATTAAAGCTATATAGAAATAAATAAATAAAAAAGCACATACAATTAGTAAAAGTAAATGAAAATAAAAGCATTGAAATCAGAATAAATGAATGAGGCATGTATATATATGAATAAAAATTAGAGTAGTATATAAAGAGTGTTTGTGGTACCGTCAATGATCTGAAAGAGCTGTGTGGTGGAGATCTCTATTGCGTCGGCTCTCCTGAGTCCCTTCCGGAAGCGTAATTTATACCCCGTCAGCTCTCCGTTCAGGGTACCAGGGGGAGGCGGCTGCCATCGGACCATGATGCTCTGGGGCATAAAGCGGGACACGCGTGAGCTCGGAGGAGGAGCGATGCCGTTTGAGTGGAGTTTTAAAAGTTAGTGGATTTTAATTGAGCATTATATAAACGTCTAGAGGTCTGAAGTTGTTCAGGTGCACCTGAAACGCCTGCGTCAGCCAGAGAGCTGTAAGAGCGAATGCCGTCATGCGGCGTGAGTTCATTTCAGAACGACAGCTGAGAGGAGCAAAGCCTTCAGGCTACGCAATAATGAATGAAGAAAAAAAGGCAAGTGCGCTTTATGAAAGCGGAGATGATCCAGGATCAGTTCTGACTCCACATTACAGTCCTGAAAGAACACTAACTCTCTGTGTTTGCCCAGTCATTATTAAGATGGCTGGAGAAAGCTTCTTCTTCTTCTTCTTCTTCTTCTTCTTATTATTATTGAGCCTCGTTCAGAATGTTAGCTCAAATCTGATTCTGTGCATATAACAAAAAAATTCCTTCTAGTAGCAACTAACAATGTAAACAACACCTAATGAAATACAGTATTACGCAACACTTACAAATAAATGACTTGCTCTTCTCTTTTCTTATTTTTCCCTTTCTAGCTTGTACTTATCTAAACAATCCCTGATATATATATGTATAATTATATAATTGTTTTCTGAGGCAGCTATATCGCCTAGCATGATTAGCATGCTACTAGCATTTTGCTAACATGATTAACAATTTACTAGCACATTGTTAACATGATTGGCATGTTACTAGCATGATTAGCAAGTTGCTAACATGTTGCTAGCATGACTCTAGTATGGTTAGCATGTTTTGCTAACATGTCTCTAGCATGATTAGCAAGTTGTTAGCATGTTTGTAACATGATTAACAAGTTGCTAACCTGTTTCTAGCATGATTAGCATGTTGCTAGCTCGATTCTAACATGATTGGCATGTTACTAGCATGATTAGCAAGTTGTTAGCATGTTTGTAACATGATTAACAAGTTGCTAACCTGTTTCTAGCATGATTAGCATGTTGCTAGCTCGATTCTAACATGATTGGCATGTTACTAGCATGATTAACAAGTTGTTAGCATGTTTGTAACATGATTAACAAGTTGCTAACCTGTTTCTAGCATGATTAGCATGTTGCTAGCTCGATTCTAACATGATTAGCATGTCAATAGTATGTTTCTAACATTATTAGCAAGTTTAGCACGTTTATAGCATGTATAACAAGTTGCTAGCATGTTTTTAGCATGATTAGCAGGTCACTTAGCAAGTTGCTAACATGATGTTAGCATGATTAGCATGCTACTAGCAATTTGCTAACATGTTACTAGTATGATTAGCAACTAGCATGATTAACATGTTACTAGCATGTTTATAACATGATTAACAAGATGCTAACATGTTTCTAACATGATTCTAACATGGTTACCATGTTACTAGCAATTTGTTAGCATGTTACTAGCATGATTAGCAAGTTGCTAGCATTTTTCTAGTATGATTAACAAGTTATGTTTCTAACATGATTAGCAAGTTGTTAGCATGTTTCTAGGATTAATAAGTTGTTTACATGTTTCTGGCATTAATAGCAATGTGCTAACATGTTTCTAACATTATTAACAAGTTGTTAGCATGTTTCCAGCATGATTAGCAAGTTACTAGCATGTTGCTAGCATGACTCTAGTATGGTTTGCATGTTGCTATCATGTTTCTAGCTTTATTAAGTCGCTAGCATGTTTTTAGCTTTATTAAGTTTCTAGCATGTTTCTAGCATGTTTAACAAGTTGCTATCATGTTTCTAGCTTTATTAAGTTGCTAGCATGTTTCCAGCATGTTTAACAAGTTGCTATCATGTTTTTAGCTTTATTAAGTTTCTAGCATGTTTCTAGCATGTTTAACAAGTTGCTATCATGTTTCTAGCTTTATTAAGTTGCTAGCATGTTTCCAGCATGTTTAACAAGTTGCTATCATGTTTTTAGCTTTATTAAGTTTCTAGCATGTTTCTAGCATGTTTAACAAGTTGCTATCATGTTTCTAGCTTTAAGTTTCTAGCATGTTTCTAACATGTTAAACAAGTTGCTATCATGTTTCTAGCATGATTATGTTGTTAACATGATGATCACGTTATTAGCAAGTTGTTAGCATGATTAGCATGTTATTAGCATGTTGTTAGCATGATTAGCATGTTATTAGCATGTTAGCACATTATTACCATGTTGTTAGCATGGTTATCATGTTATTAGCATGTTGTTAGCATGATGATCAAGTTAGTGTGAATGAGTGTGAATGGATTCTAATAGCAGACAGAAGGGCAGCTTGATTGAGTCTGAAGGGATTGTGGGAGTTTTGTCAGTGTGAGTTTGAATAGTCTTGGCTCATTTCAACATTCCCTCAATGGAAGTCTATGGCATTTTTTTTACAGTTTGAATCGTTATTTTTAGGAAAATCGTAAGTCCCATCAGTTAGAAAAGATACAGCAACTGGAGTCAGATCAGTCTGAAGAGTTAAAATAATAATAATCAGTTGTCTTTCTTTTAATAATGTTGTAAAGTGTAGTATTTGATCTTATTTTCCTGGTCTGAGGTGTTCATGAAGGGCAAACTGGTGATAGTTGATGAAGGTAGATGTTTAGTCCCTACAGCAATCAATCACTGATCATCAGAGCACTGGAATCAATCAGATCTTACCGTTGAGTTGAGGACCTCCAGAGTGAGGTTCAGCGGAGCGGCGCTCGGCACTGAAACACACAACAGATTCATTACTGAGACGACGGAAACCCAGAACACCTCCACCTCAAACAACTGCTTTACCCACATCCACAGACTCACTGACAGATGTTTATTTGTGGATTGGGCTGTGGGTGTCGTTTTTTTTTTTTACACCTTCATTTTATTTTTTTTTCTGTCTCTTGTTCCTTCAATCGAGGAGGTTTCCGCTCGCGGCGCAGACGGTGGCAGCCGTTGTTTATCTGCCGACGTTGACGGCTCACTTTAATAAAACACTTCATTATGTTATTTACACTTGTGCGCTTTTCCCAAATCGCCGTCTTCCCGGAGGTCTTTCTGTGACAGGACGACTCACTCACACCCCACAGACACCAGAGGATGACAGGCCAAATCTGGAGAGCTCCTGACGCAGACGGTGTTTTTAAAGCTTCGTAGTTACACTCCTGAGGCTAATCACAAAGTCAAGAAGCATAATTATGTTGCCCTCGTTTAGCATTTAAAGTTATTTCTTCATCAAATTGATTGGTAAAGACTTTGAACGTAATGATAAATTGGAAAAAATGGCAAGCAAATATATTGTATTTGTGATAATTCATCTATTTGCAAAAATTCTCTATTTAAATATATATTTTAAACTAAAAAACAGCCAATTTTAAGCAACAATAATCTATCTATCTATCTATTATATATATATAATTTTATAAATTGCAAGTATTGAAATAAGCTGAAATGGCAATAAAGTGGAAATATACTGAAATATACTGATATGATTATATATTTATACTGATATGTTGATATATGCATAATTCAATACCAAAAAGTGTCTAAAAATACTAATAACATTTTAAAAGAATAAAAAGAAATATATTTTTTATTTATTTAAAATAAATAGTTTTAACATTTTAAATAAATTAATGAATTAATACATTTTGTATATATATATATATATATATATATATATATATATGCATAGAGTATTTACAATAACATTATTATAACAATTAAATTAAATGAATAATATGCAATTTAAAAGATATATATTTTTTTATTTATATAAAACACCATTTTATTTTAAATTTATAATAAACTATGTTTTAAAATTTTAAATAAAATAAACAAATACATTTAAAATACAATAAAGAAATATTTTTTAGCTTAGGTTTACATGCATAGAGTATAACACTAAATAAAATTATTTTAATAAAAATATTTTATTTCAATAAATAAAATACTAAAATCATAATTTATATATATATATATATATATATATATATATATTTTTTTTTTTAATTTATTTTTTTAAATAATTTTTTACAATTTAAAATACGTAAATAAATGTAAACAATTTTATTTATATAAAAGACCATTTTTATTTAAATTTTTTAAAACATTTAAAATATTTAAAATTTGAAGTAAATAAATAAATAATAAATAAATAAATGAAATATATTGACATAGCAATAAATTGGTAATAAAACGGTGAGAAAATATACTGATATGTTCATATATTTATATTTAATCCAATATCGAAGAGTCAAAATACTATTTTAAAAGACTAAAAAATATACTTTTTTTGTTTAAGTTTGTATGCATATAACAAACAGTATAACATAACTAAATAAAATAAAAAAAAATAAAATAAAATAAAATTATTCCAATAAAATCTTTCCATTTAAATAAATAAATAAAATATTATAAATAAATATAAAATATATAAAATAAATAAATATAAAAGAAACAATAAAAAGTAATTTTATTTATAAACAATATTATGTAAATGCATAAATAAGTAATCTAAATACATAAAATAATATAAACAAACCATCTTCCAAATTAACTATATTCATCCACAACATCGAATTTAAATCAGATTCATTGGAAAATGTACATTTTGTGCATATCCAGCTTAACACAGCTGAGAAAACACAGATCCACTTGTTTTCTGTGACATTTCAGTCAAAAAAGCCATAAAACCCAACCGCTTTACTGAACCAATAAAAACATCTGACTTCCTGTATGCTAATTGTTTTGCTTCAAGCCTGAACTAAAGCGATCGTGTTAGCATGTCACTTACACGAGTCTAGTGACAACTCTGACACAAAAACATGCTCATGAATACTAAGATCAATTCCCTGACAAATCTGCGTGAACGTCAAATCTTCATCTAAACGAAGGCACTTTTAAGTGCTAATTGAAGTCCAAGTGAAGGCAGAGACAGGAAATCAAAGCGGCAGCAAAGGAAAATGAAGTGTGGAGGTTCAAAGTAACACGTCTAAACGCCAGACTTCATGAAGCTCACCGTCAGACAGCGTTCGGACCACAACATCCTCAGTGGAGACGCCGGGGCCGTGTTTGTTGTACGCTACCACCCTGAAACTGTATTCTGTAAACTTCTTGAGGCCCGTCATGGTGTAGGACAGACCCGTGACGTCCGTATCCTGCACAAAACACACAAACAGCAGCAATTCTTTTCACATCTCAGTATCTTTGCTTGTTACAGTTACAGTCTCGACATAAAATCAGGTGCAATTATTTTTTTTTTGCGCAAATTATATTAGAAAAAACACAAAATTACAAAAATAAAACATGCAAAATTATATTGAAAACAACAACAACAACAACAAAACATGGTATTACCATAGTATTACCAAATTATATTGGGAAAAAAACGACATTACAAAAGTAAATGTGTAAATTATATTGGGAAAAACATGAAATTACAAAAATAAAATTATATTGAAAACAACAGAATTACAGAAGTAAATGTGTAAAATTATATTGTGAAAAAACTGTAGTACAAATGTAAACGTAAAATTGTATTGGAAAAAAAATACATGGTTTACAAAAATAAATGTGTAAAATTATAAACAAAAAACATTACTATATCACGATTAGCATGTTACTAGCATGTTGCTAGCATGTTTTTAACATGAAAGTTAACAGCCTGTTTTTTAGAATGATTAGCAAGCTACTAGCATGATTTTAGCATGATTAGCAAGTTGCTAGCATGTTGTTAGCATGATTATAACATGATTAGCATGTTACTACCATGTTGCTAGCATGTTTTTAACATGAAAGTTACCAGCATGTTTTTAGCATAATTAGCAAGCTACTAGCATGATTTTAGCATTATTAGCAAGTTACTAGCATATTGCTAGCATTATTATATCACGATTAGCATGTTGCTAGCATGTTTTTAACATGAAAGTTAACAGCCTGTTTTTTAGAATGATTAGCAAGCTACTAGCATGATTTTAGCATGATTAGCAAGCTACTAGCATGATTTTAGCATTATTAGCAAGCTACTAGCATGTTGCTAGCATTATTGTATCACGATTAGCATGTTACTAGCATGTTGCTAGCATGTTTTTAACATGAAAGTTAACAGCCTGTTTTTTAGAATGATTAGCAAGCTACTAGCATGATTTTAGCATGATTAGCAAGTTGCTAGCATGTTGTTAGCATGATTATAACATGATTAGCATGTTACTACCATGTTGCTAGCATGTTTTTAACATGAAAGTTACCAGCATGTTTTTAGCATAATTAGCAAGCTACTAGCATGATTTTAGCATTATTAGCAAGTTACTAGCATATTGCTAGCATTATTATATCACGATTAGCATGTTGCTAGCATGTTTTTAACATGAAAGTTAACAGCCTGTTTTTTAGAATGATTAGCAAGCTACTAGCATGATTTTAGCATTATTAGCAAGCTACTAGCATGTTGCTAGCATTATTGTATCACGATTAGCATGTTACTAGCATGTTGCTAGCATGTTTTTAACATGAAAGTTAACAGCCTGTTTTTTTAGGATTAGCAAGCTACTAGCATGATTTTAGAATGATTAGCAAGCTACTAGCATGTTGCTAGCATGATTATAGCATGATTAGCATGTTACTAGCATGTTGCTAGCATGTTTTTAACATAAGTTACCATCCTGTTTTTAGAATGATTAGCAAGCTACTAGCATGTTGCTAGCATGATTATAGCATGATTGGCATGTTACTAGCATGTTGCTAGCATGATTATAGCATGATTAGCATGTTACTAGCATGTTGCTAGCATGTTTTTAACATAAGTTACCATCCTGTTTTTAGAATGATTAGCAAGCTACTAGCATGATTTTAGCATGATTAGCAAGCTACTAGCATGTTGCTAGCATGATTAGCACATTCCGTCAATGTAAGTCGATGGGATTTTTCTCAGTTTTAATCATAATTTTCAGGAAAATGGTGTTTCTCGAGCCAGCTTCATTAAGCTTTCTAAATGTTTCTTAACAAATAGTTTTCCAGGTTTCATCTGTGCTTACCTGCTCTGAGTCGTGTCCCTTCTCGCTGTAGAAGAGTTTGTAGGTCTGGATGTCTCCGTTTCCAGCGGCGGGCCTGTCCCAGCTCAGAGCGACTGAAGTGGTGCCGACAGAGAGCACCTGCAGATTGGGAGCCGGCCCCGGGACCTGAACTGAGAGACGCAGGACAACAAACAACTTTTCAGGAAGAACTTCAGAGCTCCATCTCACAAAAACAGACACAGATCCTCCTCCTGCATGAACACCAAAACCCTGAAGTTAATATGTGTGTCTTTAGAAAGTTTTAGGAACGAACCGAAAGTAAAGCAGAAGAAACGCAGGCGTATTTGTCTGTGCTTCAGCTTTAAGCATGTGTTTGAAAACACAAAAGGGCCACTGAAGTAATTTCTTCACAGTGTCTTCCGCTGCTTACAGTTCTTACTTGAAGCCTCTTTTTTTCTTTTGTTTGACACTTTTTTTTTTTGCTTTTGCAAACTTCAACTGTGCGTTCTGACAAAAGACGACACGTTTCAACCCACCGCAGCTGGATACTTTAAGTAATGACAATATCACACGCCAAAAGAAGACTATTCCGGCGCGAAAGCCGCATCTCAATCCCGTCGAGGATATTTCCACACTTCAAACGAGCGAAATGCATTGTGGTCCATGTGTGGGATGCAAAGGAAAATGGAGGAGTTTTGACCTAGAAAGAGAAAATTGTGCCGCTTTATTTCATTTTGTCCATATAGGTCAAACGGGAAGTGCAGGTTGTTTACAGAAAATACAGCTTTGATTGAATTGAATTAGGATAAATTCCAATATTAAATAAATAAATAAATAAATAAATAAATAAATAAATAAATAAATAAAATAAAATACATGAATAAAAAAAAAAAAAAAAAAAAAAAAAAAAATATATATATATATATATATATATATATATATATATATATATATATATATATATATAAAATAAGAATAATAATAAATTAATAATTTTAAACACACCTATAGTATACAGAATACAGAAAATACAGATTTTTATTATATAATGTATATATTATTTTTTAATTAAGCTGCTATACTCCTTCGCAACCAAAAACATCCTAAACTAATAAACCATATTAATACTACTGCTAATACTGCCTATATATACACACATTTAAATACTTAAATATTACTAAGAAGAATAGTTTATTCTACTCATCATTAATATGAATACATTTGACTTTTTACTTAATATTAGTGGCGCATATTGTTGCTGTTTTATTATAATTAGAAAAAGACTCTTTCGCTCACCAAGCCTGCATTTATTTGATCAAAAATACAGTTAAATCAGTAAAATTGTGAAATATTTTTACTATTTAAAATAACTGTTTTCTATTTGAACATATTCTGAAATGCAATTGATTTCTGTGATCAAAGCTGAATTTTCAGCATAATTTCTCCAGTCTTCAGTGTCACATGATCCTTCAGAAATCATTCTAATATACTGATTTGCTGCTCAAGTTTCTTTTTTAGTTTTTTATTATTTTTTGAATTAGCCTTTATTTTATTTATAAAATTTTTAAATCAAAATTTTAGCTTGGTTTTGTAAAGATTTTACATGCTTTTTTACATTTTTATTAAGAATTTAATATAATATTAAACATAATATATAATACTAAATATGTTTTTTTAATTTTACTCTTTAGATTTAATTTGTTTTTATTTCAGTTTAGTTTATATTTATTTACATTTTCTATGTGAAAATACTGTAAAAAGCAATTTATTCCTGTGATCAAAGCTGAACTTTCAGCATCATTACTCCAGTTTTCAGTCACATGATCCTTCAGAAATCATTTTTTAACATACTGCTTTGCTGCTCCCCAAACATTTATATTTTTTGTGATTTTTTATGACTCTTTGATGAACAGAAAGTTCAAAAGAACAGTATTTATTTGAAACAGAACCCTAGCTAACTATGTTTACAGTATATATTCACAGCTAGATAATTAAATTTGATCAAATCTGTCTAAAAAAAAAAGTTTAAAAAGTTTTGTAGTTTTAACAGTCTTTAATCATTTTTTTTTAATTAGCTATTATTTTTTATTTCTTTATAAAAAAAATTGTATTTACATTTTAGCTTGACTTTTAAAGATTTTACATGCTTCTGTCATGTAATTTTTTATTAATAATTTAATATAATATTAATTAAATATAACATATTACTAAATAATTTGTAATATTTACTTTTTAGTTTTTTTTTTCAGTTTTCTATGTGAAAATATTTTAAAACGTAATTTATTCCTGTGATCAAAGCTGAATTTTTAGCATCATTTATTATTATTTTTGTGATTTTTTTTTTTGATGAACAAAGTTAAAAAAGAACAGTGTTTATTTAAAATGGGAATCTTAGCTGTTTTTATTATGTTCAAAGCTAGTTAATTTAATTAGATCAAATCTGTCTAAAAATAAATGTTAAAAAACAGTTTTTTAGTTTTAACAGTCTTTAATAAAAAATATATTAGCTTTTATTTTTATTTATTTTTATTTTAGCTTGATTTTCAAAGATTTTACATGCTTCTGTCATTTTTATTAATAATTTATCGTAATTATTAAAAGTTTTGTAAAGGATGGCCACTGTGGTAGAAAGCTTGTTAGCTGTGTTTATGATCAATCTGCATAGTGCTGACTAAAATATCTAATTATGGTATGGAAATGACATAATTTGACACTAAAACTAGGACCTCAAGTGATTCAATTGATTCATTCAAATCACTGAATCATAAACAAATGAAATAGTGGACTTATTCAATCAATTAGGCCTGTATTTGTCACAAACAATGATTAATTCCTCAATGAAATACCACTAATTATTGTATCTTTGTGATTATTCTTACTATAGACTATTATTGACTTTAAATGTACTGTAGGAATCAATAAAGAGACACTAATTTGGGCAAATGACACTAATGACTTGTTTAGGACTTGAAGCTTAAAGTTGAGGACTTGCAACCTGAGTTGGACTTGAATGCAAAGACTTGAAACTTGCAAAACAATGATTTGGTTCCACTTCTGCTATACTATATGCAGTGTTGGGGGTAACGCATTACAAGTAACGCAAGTTACCTAATAATATTACTTTTTTCAAGTAACTAGTAGTTACTTTTTCAAAAAAGTAACGCCAGTTACTTTTTGTTTCCTTTAAATATTTAGTCCAATTTTATTAACCAAAGACTTCATTGCTGACCTTTGTAGATCAAATTCAACTGTACACTGCAAAAATACTTTACTTAGATTTTTTGTCTTGTTTCCAGCCAAAATATCAAAAAAATCTTAAATTGAGAAGGATTTTCTAGACAAGTATTATTTTCTTGTTTTCAGAACAAACTTGTTTCAAACAAAAACTTAATTTTGACTTGTTTTCAGAAAAAACAAGACAATAATTTTTACTTGTCTAGAAAATCCTTTTTGATTTAAGAATTTTTAGATACTTTGTCTGGAAACAAGACAAAAAAATCTAAATAAGAAAAGCATTTTTGCAGTGTGCTAATAAGCAAAACTTACTTTAGATGAACTAACATTTGTGCTTTTTTTCTCATTGCTGAAGAGTGTTGAACTTTCTTTTCCTACAGTTCTACTGTACAGACGTCAGTTTAATTTTCACTTATTCACTTAATTTCATTTTGGTGTGAAAGGGCTTTTACATTTGTTAAGAATCAAATGTTTTTATACTAAAAACAAACAAGCAAGCCCTGCCCAGATTTAAAAAGTAATGCAAAAGTAATGTAACACATTACTGTCCATAAAAAGTAACTAAGTAACGTAATTAGTTATTTTTTAACCAACATTGTAACACATTACTTTTAAAAGTAACTAAGTAACGCAATTAGTTACTTTTTTAGGGAGTAGCGCAACATTGTAACGCATTACTTTCCATAAAAAGTAACTAAGTAACGTAATTAGATACTTTTTAGCAAGTAATGCAATACTTAATTACTTTTTATGGAAAGTAATGTTACAATAACGTAATTAATTACTTTAGGGAGTAACGTAATATTGCAATGCATTACTTTCCATAAAAAGTAACTAAGTAACGTAATTAGTTACTTTTTTAGGGAGTAACGCAACATTGTAACGCATTACTTTCCATAAAAAGCAACTAAGTAACGTAATTAGTTACTTTTTTAGGGAGTAACGCAACATTGTAACGCATTACTTTCCATAAAAAGTAATTAAGTAATGTAATTAGTTACTTTTTTAGGGAGTAACGTAATATTGTAACGCATTACTTTCCATAAAAAGTAACTAAGTAATGTAATTAGTTACTTTTTTAGGGAGTAATGCAATATTGTAACGCATTACTTTTAAAAGTAACTTTCCCCAACACTGATTATATGTCAGATAATGGTACAATCCCAGTGGAGTTTCTTTATCTGCACAAGCAGTTTTCACTCGACCATGGCCACCCAACCGGTCGCACGAGTCTCCTTGCGTCTCGATGGGCTCTCGGAAGCTCAGGCTACATCTTTCCTGACAGCTCAGACCTTACCTGCGTCCCTGAGCTCTCGTCTCATTAATACTAGTCGCCTGTATCCACGAAAATCATCCTGACAGATGCTGCCAGACATCCCGACCGTCCCACCACCCAAATGTTTACTATTCCACACTCACACAGTTCGGACAGAGAGAGCCTGTCTGCGAAGAAACCACAGATCAACAGCGTCTGGTAAACAAGCGGGCGGTAGGTTTGGACGCGCACAAACAGGCCCAGTGTGGCCAAGAGAGAGAGAAACCTCAAACCTGGCCCAGGATTCAATGCTAGTGGTCAAACGCGTGCTTGAAGTGTGTGTATGTGCAGAGCTGGGTAGATTACTTACAAATTGTAATCAGTTACTGATTCCAGATTGCATGACAAAAATTGTAGTCAGTAATGTAATCAGTTACATATTTTAGGTAATCTAATCAGATTACTTTTAGATTACTTTTGACTTAACTCGTTTATCACATTGATTTAAACAGGATTATCTTGTAGCATAATGATGTAAAAAATGCAAAGAGTAAGAAAATATGTTCCATTCACTGTAATTTACAACATGAAGTGCATTGAACATTTTATTACATCAAGGCTTCCCAAACTAGGGTTCGAACAGGAACTGCAGAGGGTTTGTGGGTTTAATGAAAAGCTAACATTTAATTAAATCATAAAAAAAATAAGTCCTTTTCAAGGAATGTCTCTTTACTTGGCCATATTTGCAATGCCTTTGACAGCTCATACAAGACCAAGTCTATCTTAATGAATGAATCCTGAAAACTCAAAAACTGCTCTCTGAACTCACAATTAAATGACAGATATCAAATCAGCAACACAAATCTTAAATTAATCGCCCCATGAATGTTGTTTCTTATGCTCAAATAGTGATTAAAAGGCTTATTTTTCAAGCTATAGACCAGAAAATGCGCATGCAGTGTCAAAACGTAAGGTTTCTATGGGAAATTAGTCTCTTTCATTTATAATGTGAGACTATTCCTCCATATTGCGTGCTGCAGTTTCTCCCATTCATAAGTATAGGAGTGAACCGTCATTGTGTTTAATTAGTCTTTGTTTTAAAAAAACAATTAAAATAAAACACTTACTAAAAAAGATGAAATACCTGCATGCCATGTGACCATTAATCAACATAAAAACCGTGAACATGCAAATGTGAAACTTAATTATTGAAATATTTTATTTAAAATCTCAGGGGAACTTAAAGTAAATATATTTGGTGAATAAGGTTTAGATGACAAAAAGTTCAGGAATGCCTGCATTGCTTGTAAATAAGAAATAACACAGCATTTTAATGAGTATGAAAGACAAAAGCCTTCCAAAAACACAATATACATGGTTAAAAAAACCTACCGAGTGATAATTGAAATAAAAATGAATGTGTTGATCAGCAGCTGATGCAATGTTGAAACCCTTTTGTAAATCCAGTGTTCAAATGCTGTGAATAATGACTAGTCTATGTGTGAATGACGACAAAACTGGACTTTCTGAGTGTTTATAATCTGTAAGCTATTTTAGAAAGGAAAATTTACTAATTAAAAAGAGAAAATAGGGGGAATCAATGAATTCTGAATAATTTATTGCTATTGTGTGAATCATGTAATCCATCAAAAAGTAACTGTAGTCTGATTAGGAGTATTTTAAAATGTAACTTACTCTAATTACAAGTACTGCATTTTTGGAGTCTGATTATGTAATCCACATTAAATCTAATCACTTACTATCCAGCTCTGGTTATGTGTGTGTTGGGTGTTTTACCCTCCAGCTGGGTGGCCACCGTTAGTGGGGCAGAACTCTCTCCAGGGCCGTTAGCGTTGGACGCGATCACCCGAAAGGTGTACTTGGTGTCGGGGACGAGGTTCTGTATGGTGACCTGCATCTCTCCCGGACCGCTGGTGTTCTCCACACGCTCCCTACGAGCAAAACAACAGCAATTTTAGAGCAAAATAACATTAACATGTCCGAGCTATGATTTTATGCCTGCAACATGCAAGTCTGGGAACATCCACGCAGTAGGGGTGTGATTATATCAGAATTGACCTATCGCTAAGCCCCACCCCTAGAAGGCAGATGAGCCAATGGCAGTTGAGTATCAGAGATGGAACTCGGACATCTGTAGGTTTCAGCTCCATAGAGAAACATTTGTAGATCCGAAGCTCTCGTGGTTTTAATGGTGTTTATGCTACAAAAATAATAAAATGATGTGCCTGAGGTATCTGTAACACTGATTCCAGGTATCCTGAGAGGATTGGCAATGGAATTTGGAATTTATTTTATTATTTAACGTTTATTTTCTGGATGTCATACTCTCATTAAGTGGCCTTTTTCATCTGCTCAAGCAGGTAATGTCTGTAAATATGGTTAATATCTCGTTAGCGTTAAACATTTTTTAAAAATATATATATTTTTATTATTTATATTTTTACTTTTCATTTTTTTCTTCACTTATTTGTAGCCCTGAAAAATCTAAATAAATTATATGAAATAAAATTTTACCATCACATATTTAAAAATATATTTATTATTTATAATTACTTTATTTTTGTAATTAAAAGTGAATGTATTTATTTATTTTGTTATTGTTGTTTTTCCCCACTCTGTAATTTAGTAAATTAAGTTCATCTTCCTTCTGTCCGATTTTATTTATTTATCTGAATAAAAGTATTTTTATTAGTGCTGTCAAATGATTAATCGCATCCAAAATAAAAGTTTATGTTTACATACTATATATTTGTGTTCTGTGTATATTTATTATGTATATTTAAATACACACACATGCAGGTTTATATCTAAAATATTGATATTTATTTATAATCTAAACTGTATATAGGTATAAATATATATCCATATAAATATTTTGTTTTAATATATACATGTATGTGTGTGTATTTATATGTACATAGTAAATATACAAAGTAAACACACATATAGTATGTAAACAAACTTTTATTTTGGATGCGATTAATCGCGATTAATCATTTGACAGCCCTAATTTTTATTTAACTTTTATTTATTTTATTTATATTTATATTTATATTTATATTTACACTTGACGAGAGGCGGTCCTTCTGTGTTCAAGATTTATCAAAAACATCTTCGGACAAGGTTGTCATTGTAAGACAGTGGGAAACTCCATTTGTTTGTCTGAGGTAGCAACAGTAACTAAGGGGGGCGGGGCTTAACGGTAGGTCGTTTGTTGTCTTAACGATGTGGATTTGACATTATCGTGTATATTAGTAAGGGATAATCAACGGTTTGCTGTGCATTAAAGGATTTTAAATACACCACGAAGTGCATTTAGAATCCTTTATCGCTTATTCCATGGTCGTTCGCAAATTTATAGACAAGTTAAAACTAGTATTGCTCTTTGCAGCGCAGTATTTGTCCGAATGGGTAAAAATGACGGTTATTTTCGTTAGTTAGGAACATTATCTCTTGCATTCTGTCAGCGTCAAATCAGACACGAGATGAAATATTGCACTACAAGCGCCTCCTCCGCCATGTTGCCGCCAAATAAAACAGTTGTCATGCCAACTTGCTAATGTAAACAGAAGCTCAGCGTTTGCCCCGCCTCCGAGTTCTTCTGATTGGTCCACTGCTTTGGAACTGACATTGATGAGCGGCGCTGTGTGTAAAAGTTGAAATTCTTTTAACTTGACACGGCGTCTTAAAAACGCGGCGCTCCTGTGTGACGTGACTTGAAATAAATGCTAGAATTCATTCAAATAAATGTGATCTTACCGCACTATTTCAGCTCTGTGTCTGATTTGATGCTGGCAGAATGCTAGAGATAATGGGCCACATTTACGAAACTAACGTACAACAGAAAATTGGGCGTACAGTCGTTTCTATGCAAAACTTGGAACTTGTCAACATGGACGTGAGCGGTGGCTACCATAGATATATATACCTAGATGCTTCATTAGCTTTAACTTAAAATTATTTTAGAAATTTTTGCCAAGGCAAAATGTAAAATGTATTAATTTTTAATTAATTTTTTATTTTTATTTAAGTTTTAGTTTCTAATTTATTCCAGTAAGTGATTTTAGTGCTTCAACTTAGAACTTCAACTTACTTCAGAAATTTTGCAAAGGCAACATTTATAATTTATTATTTTTATTTAATTAATTTTTAGTTTTAGTTTCTATTTATTCCAGTAAGTAATTTTAGTGCTTTAACTTAAAATTATTTCTGAATTTTTGCCAAAGCAACAATTATAATTTATTATTTTGTTTAATGTATTTTTATTTCAGTTTATTTAAATTTATTTAAAGTAAGTAATTTTAGTGCTTCAACTTAAAATTATTTCAGAAATTTTGCCAAGGAAACATATCTAATTTATTATTATTATTTTTTTTTTAACATTACCATTTAGAATTAATTTAGTTATTTTTTCTATTTATTTCCAGAAAATAATTCTAGTGCTTTAACATACATTTATTTAAAAAAAATATGCCAAGGCACTATTTCTAATGTATTATTATTATTTTTTTTTAACATTACCATTTAGAATTAATTTATTTATTTTTTCTATTTATTTCCAGAAAATAATTCTAGTGCTTTAACATACATTTATTTAAAAAAAAATATGCCAAGGCACTATTTCTAATGTATTATTATTATTTTTTTTAATATTACTATTTAGTTTTAATTTATTTTTATTTCACTTTTTTAGCTTGTTTTTATTTCCAGTAAGTAATTTTAGTGCTTTAACCTAAAAATATTTCTGAATTTTTCCAAGGCCACATTTAAAATGTATTATTATTTTTTTTTATAATATTACTATTTACATTTATTTTTATTTCATTTTAGTTTTTGTCTTTATTTACAGTTAGTAATTTTAGTGCTTCAAACTTATTTCAGTTAATTAGTCATTTTCATTTAATAAATTATTATAATTTTTTTTTTAATCTAATATTTATATATTATTTTATTTCAGCCTGGATTCAAATAAGAAAAATATTTGTAATAATTTTAGCTAACAATATGAGATTTGGTTGTTTACTGCATATTTAGTCAAATCTAGTAGTTTCTCTGTATATTTTAAGTGTTTTATGCAAAAAATTCACATTCTGCAGATCCATAAACACTGATGAAGATGCATTTGACCAAATATTCAATCTATGATACCTAAAATGTTTTTTTTTTTTTTTATAAGTATGTACTAGTATGCTGTTCTGTTCTGTTCCAGTTTCCACTTGCTGTTCCTTTAACATCCTGCAGAGGCAGCGTAAACTTTTTTAAACTGTGCAGAACCACATTAAATGTCATTTTTCCAACATCTTTGAGCACGTTTCACCTGTTAGTGCCTTCCAGACTGTAGAAGACGGAGTAGGTGATGTTGTCCCCCTGCGGCTCGGCAGGAAGTCGCCACGTCAGCTTGATGAAGCGGGTGGACACCAGAGACGCCACGACGTCACGAGGGGCGGAGGGCGTGGGGCCGCTGCGCTCGGACGGGCTGGACGCTACATGGTCAGTAGTGGCATCGGTCAGTGAAGGGACAGCAGAAGGAAGGGCAACGTCTTGAGTACGTTGGAGGGTGATTATGACGGGAGGGGCAACAAGGGGGCAACAAGGGGGGTAAATTATAGATACAGAGTTTGGGGAGGAAAGGGAGGGCGAGAAAAAAGGAGAAAACAAAAAGAAAAAGAACATAAAATAATTGACGTAAATGAAAGGACAACTACAATGACTCCAAAACCAAAACCAAACAGCAAATTTACTATGAGACAGAGCAGGAGATGGAGGCTCAACGCCAGGCTAAACATGCAGCCGAGACATGTTACGAACACTGAGGGGAAGCATATCATTAACATTCATATCAGTAAGCACAATGTTGATTACACTTGCACATCTGTCCCTGCAATTAAAACACACTCATGACTTCATCTCAAGTGGTTAAAAATAGCACTTTCCACGAAATCTGTCGCAGATGCAAATTAGAGGAATCTGGTGATGCTCAAGGTTTATTTACTGCAAACGAATAAAAATGATGGAAAATATCTATCTATCTATCTATCTATCTATCTATCTATCTATCTGTCATATTATTTTAAATATTCCTGGGGATGAGTCTTGCTTCAAGGTCAACAACACAAGTGTCCTTCAAGAAACAAAACCTGAGAATAGACTAGAATAGAATGTTACAATAGACTAAAACAGAAAAGAACAGAATATATTAAAATAGAATAAAATTAAAAAGAATATAATGTTAGAATAGAATAAAACAAAAGATGAAAAGATTAAAGTAGAATAGAATAAAACAGTAAAGAATGAATACAAGAACATAACAGAAAAGGAAACAACAGAATAGAAAAGGAGAGAATAGAATAAAACAGAAAAGAATAGAATGTTATAATAGAATACAACAGAAAAGATTCAAACAGAATACAAAATAGAACAGAAGATGAAGATATATATAGAATAGAATAAGACAAAATAATAGAATTGAATAAAACAGAAAACAGTAGAACAATAGAATAAAAAATAGAACAGCGTAAAATAGAAAACAATAGAATAGAAAAGAATCAACAAAAGAACAGAGTAAAATAGAATAGGTTATAACAATCAAAAACAGAAAGAAATATAACAGAAAACAATAGAACAGAACAGGAGAGAATAGTATACAACAGAACAGAATAGAATAAAAGAATAGAACAACAGAATAAAACAGTAGAATAGAATAAAACAGGAGAGAATAGAATAAAATGGAAAATAATAGAATATAACAGAATTAAAACAGAAAAGAATAGAATGTTTTAATAGAATTCATCAGAAAATAACTGAACTAATTAAAATAGAATATAACAGAAAAGAACCGAACAGAACAGAAAATAATAAAACAGAAAAGAACAGATTAGAATAGAACAGAAGAGAATAGAATAGAACAGAATAAAACAAAACAGTAGAATAGAATTGAACAGAAGATAAAACGGAATAGAATAGAATGGAACAGAAAACAATAGAATAGAATAAAACAAAATAACAGAATAGAACAATAGAAAAGAACAAAACAAAATAATAGAATACAACACAGAATAGGTTATAACAGAAAACAATAGAATACAAAAAGGAGAACAGAATAAAACAGAAAAGAATAGAAAAACATAACAGAATAGAATAAAACAGAAAACAACAGAATATAACAGAACAGAATAGAATAGAATAACTGAAAAGAACCGAACAGAATAAAACCAAAAACAGTAGAAAAGAATTGAAAAGAAGAGAATAGAATAAAACAGAAAACAATAGAATATATTATAACATAATCAAATAAAACTGAAAACAAAATAATAGAATAGAACAGAACATAATAGAACAAAAGAAAACAATAGGTTATAACAGAATCCAAACCGAAAAGAATATAATAGAAAACAATAGAATACAAAAGGAGATAGAATAAAAATAGAACAGAACAGAACTGAATAGAATAAAACAGAAAATAATAGACTAGATTATAACAGAATCAAATAAAACAGAAAAGAATAGAATGGAAAACAGTAGTATAGGACATGATAAATTAGAATAAACAAAAGAATAGAATAGAATAAAACAGAAAATAGATTACAATAGAAAAAACTGATAATAACAAAAAAGAATAAAATAAAACAGAAAAGAACAAAAGACAAGTAATAGAAAAGAATAAGAGAAAAGAAAAGAACAGAAAAGAATAAAACGAATAGAATAGGTTATAACAAAACAGAATAAAACAATAGAATAGAACAGAATAAAACAGAAAAGAACAGATTTAAAAAGAATAGAACAAAAAGAGTAGAAAAACAGAATAGAATTTAAATAGAATAAAACAGAACTGAATATTTTTTCAGCTTCTATGTGAGTGATCATGGTGAGAGCCAGGTTTCGTTATTGAACGAAATTAAATAAAACAAAATAACAGAACAACAGAATAAAACAAAACAAAAGAATAGAATAAAACAGAAAACAATAGAATAGATTATAACAGAATCAAATAAAACAAAAGAATAGAACAGAAAACAGTAGAATAGTACATGATATTATGTAGATTAGAACAGAGCTGAATAGAATACAACAGAATAGAATAAAACTGAAAAGAACAGAAGACAAGTAATAGAAAAGAATAAGAGAAAAGAAAAGAACAGAAAACTATAAAACAATAGAATAAAACAGAAAATAATAGAACAAAAAGAGTGGAAAAACAGAACAGAATAAATATAAAATAGAACAGAACTGAATATTTTCTCTTTTCTTTTTTAATGCCATTATGAGCTTCTATGTGGATGATAACGATTAGAGCCAGGTTCGTTATTGAACAAAATAAAATAAAACAAAAGAACAGAACAGAAAAACTGAAAAGGACAGAACAGATTAGAATAGAAAAACAAAAAAGAATAGACTAGGATACAATAGAATAAAACGGAGTAGAATGCTATCACAGCTTGTGAGCGGGCATCACCCTCAGGTGTGAGTGACACCCCGCATCGGCTGAATGAACCTGCTCAAGGGACAGCGGGACGCTGTGTGACGGCGCGGGTGCGAGTGGGCGAGGTGTCTGCTAGCCTGCCGCGCCTGGCACACAAACGGGCATCAGAGACCAGCTGGAGACGCCGATGTGCCAAACTGGGCAACGCTGCCCACCGAACGGAGCTTCCCGCTCATATCCTGACTCAGCATGAGTACAGACAGAAAAACAACATCGACCCAAGATAAGACACCTGGTGGGTAAAAATACGACGTCACCAACGACCCCGACGATGAAAACACTGGCATCATGGGACGTTATCACTGTATCCTGTTACATTAACATCTTGATTTATTTAACATCCCATTGATTTATTTAACATCTCAAATCTCCTCGCTCTCTATCAGGGCTTCACAGCTGGGGGGGAAACGCTCACACTGCCCTTCAAAGGCTAGATCTTAAGTCAGGAAATGACATCAAGCACAGAAGGGACCTTGGGATATTATTATTATTAGATACGCACCAAAAAAAACCCCACTATAAAATAAAACAGAAATAGAAATCTGAAGCAGACCCGAGGGTGTGGATTCAATCAGCGTAGGATCAAAAATGGATGCTGGGAAAACTTCGGGGTTTGAAGTTCTCTACCTCTCATTCGGTATGCAGGGCTGAGAGCTATAGCTAAACATTACAGCTCTATATATCCAGCCGTTTGATGATATTTCATACAGAGCTTGATGTTTATGCATTTGCCCTGAGATGGCTTAAAAGAAGACAAAATTCATATTCATAATATTTAATTAAAAGAACTGAATCTGTAGAATTACGCTTAAAAACTGTTTTTCACAGTTCTTGACCTAATTATCGCAATGAAGGATGTTATAATACACTAACACGTGCATCCTGTAAATATTCAATATTATGCCCTAATAGAGACGTTTCATTTTTAAAATCTAAAACCCAAAATACACAGCAGCAGCAGCACTGCAGTATATCATCCCTGAAACTCCTGTAAGCAAAAAAGGCTAATAAATGAGAGTTGAGGAAGATAAAAGAGAAGGAGGAGTGATGTGATAGCTGAAGGAATGACGTGTCATGTTGATATGAAAATGGCATTAAAGTGTTTCCTCTGAAGATGAAATGGCGTCGTGCACAAAGAGGATGGCACTACAAAGGTTACAACCCGACATACTCGTCTCACATCCACAGCCTTGATCTTCATTGCTCCTAAAACGTCTGCTTACTGAGATGAAAGCTTAGGATCATTTCAGCAGAATGTTTTCTTTGCAGCGCAGTCTGACTTCAGCCCAAACCGCTTTTACAACCAAACCGAGCTGTTGAGACAATTAATTAGTGGTGCTTACCAAGTCAAGCATCCCTATTGTAATTGTTTATACTTGTAACTCAAAACCTTAAGGATAAAAACAAGACAGGAAGAAGCCATCTAGTAAGCATCTAGGAACCACCTAGAACACCCAATCAACCAGCCAAAACACCCAGATCACCCTATTAACCACCCAGAACACACAAACCACCCTTATCAACTACACAGAACAACCTATGAACTAACCAGAACAAACTATGACCTACCCAGAACATCCAAAACACCATATCAACCACCCAGAACACCCTATTAATACCAAGAACACCCAAAATACCCCATCAACCACCCAGAACACAGAAAACACCCTGGCAACTACCCAGAATACCCTATCAACTACCTAGTACACCCTACCAACTACCCAGGACACCCCATCAACCCCTGAGAACACCTAAAACACTCTGGCAACTACCCAGAACACCCAGAACACCCTATCAACTACGCAGAACACCCCATCAACTACAGAGAATATCCCATCAACTATCCAGAAGACCCCATCAACCCCTGAGAACACCTAAAACACTCTGGCAACTACCCAGAACACCCAGAATACCCTATCAACTACGCAGAACACCCCATCAACTACAGAGAATATCCCATCAACTATCCAGAAGACCCCATCAACCCCTGAGAACACCTAAAACACTCTGGCAACTACCCAGAACACCCAGAACACCCTATCAACTACGCAGAACACCCCATCAACTACAGAGAATATCCCATCAACTATCCAGAAGACCCCATCAACCCCTGAGAACACCTAAAACACTCTGGCAACTACCCAGAACACCCAGAACACCCTATCAACTACGCAGAACACCCCATCAACTACAGAGAATATCCCATCAACTATCCAGAAGACCCCATCAACCACCCAGAACCCCCAAAACACCCCATCAACCCCGAGAGCACCCAAAACACCCTGGCAACTATCCAGAACACCCTACCAACTACCCAGAAAACCATATCAACTACCCAGAACACCCCATCAACCCCTGAGAACACCCAAAACACTCTGGCAACTACCCAGAATACCCAGAACACCCTATCAACTACGCAGAACACCCCATCAACTACAGAGAATATCCCATCAACTATCCAGAAGACCCCATCAACCCCTGAGAACACCTAAAACACTCTGGCAACTATCCAGAACACCCTACCAACTACCCAGAAAACCATATCAACTACCCAGAACACCCCATCAACCCCTGAGAACACCCAAAACACTCTGGCAACTACCCAGAATACCCTATCAACTACCTAGTACACCCTACCAACTACCCAGGACACCCCATCAACCCCTGAGAACACCTAAAACACTCTGGCAACTACCCAGAACACCCAGAACACCCTATCAACTACGCAGAACACCCCATCAACTACAGAGAATATCCCATCAACTATCCAGAAGACCCCATCAACCCCTGAGAACACCTAAAACACTCTGGCAACTACCCAGAACACCCAGAATACCCTATCAACTACGCAGAACACCCTATCAACTACAGAGAATATCCCATCAACTATCCAGAAGACCCCATCAACCCCTGAGAACACCTAAAACACTCTGGCAACTACCCAAAACACTCTGGCAACTACCCAGAACACCCAGAACACCCTATCAACTACGCAGAACACCCCATCAACTACAGAGAATATCCCATCAACTATCCAGAAGACCCCATCAACCCCTGAGAACACCTAAAACACTCTGGCAACTACCCAGAACACCCAGAATACCCTATCAACTACGCAGAACACCCCATCAACTACAGAGAATATCCCATCAACTATCCAGAAGACCCCATCAACCACCCAGAACCCCCAAAACACCCCATCAACCCCGAGAGCACCCAAAACACCCTGGCAACTATCCAGAACACCCTACCAACTACCCAGAAAACCATATCAACTACCCAGAACACCCCATCAACCCCTGAGAACACCCAAAACACTCTGGCAACTACCCAGAATACCCTATCAACTATGCAGAACACCCTATCAACTACAGAGAATATCCCATCAACTATCCAGAAGACCCCATCAACCACCCAGAACACCCAAAACACCCCATCAACCACCCAGAACAAAGAAAACACTCTGGCAACTACCCAGAACACCCAGAACACCCTATCAACTACAGAGAATATCCCATCAACTATCCAGAAGACCCCATCAACCACCCAGAACACCCAAAACACCCAAAACACCCCATCAACCCCCAAAAGCACCCAAAACACCCCATCAACCACCCAGAACACAGAAAACACCCTGGCAACTACCCAGAATACCCTATCAACTACCTAGTACACCCTACCAACTACCCAGAACACCCCATCAACCCCTGAGAACACCTAAAACACTCTGGCAACTACCCAGAACACCCAGAATACCCTATCAACTACGCAGAACACCCCATCAACCCCTGAGAACACCCAACACACTCTGGCAACTACCCAGAACACCCAGAACACCCTATCAACTACAGAGAATATCCCATCAACTATCCAGAAGACCCCATCAACCACCCAGAACACCCCAAACACCCCAAACACCCCATCAACTACCCAGAGCATGCAGAACACCCTATCAACCAACCAGAACAACCTATCAATTAGCCAGAATACACCATCATCTACCTAGATCACCGAATCAACTACCCAGAACACCCAGAGTACCCCATCAACTAACTAGAACACAGAATCTACCCAAAACACCCGATCAAGCACCCGAAGGACAAAGTGTCATAAAACAGCCCTGCTTGTGTCTGGGTTTCTTGTTCAAAAAGCCCCCTGGTTCTTGAAGCGCTCTATGCCAGTATAAAGTTGAGCTGCCTGCTGAAACAGAGAGACAGCTCATGTGGCCTCAATCACACCTGACAGTCTGTTTGCGTAACCTGAAAACCCACAGGAAGACTGAGAACAGGAGAGCGCTCAGGAAAAGGACGGCCCGCCTAAACGCTTCACAGCGGTATTTATATCTGTCCTGTTATTTATGGATTCACGTCCACGTCACAAGGTCATTACGATGGCCGTCATTAGTCGGGTGGAGAGAGAAAGCGGACGACCGGCAGGCCAAGCGCGTGCGCCACTTCCCGTCGAAGCCCAAAAGCCCCATAATCCCGCAGAGAGCGCTTCCTGTATGGAGCGGGTGTGGAGAAACACACAGCAGGGATTAAAACAACATTTCTCTTTCTCTCGTTCACATTCTCGCTCTCCATCCAGCTGAGCGACTGACAGGAACCCTGGCCAGCTCATCAATAGCCATTCACACAATCCAATAACATCTGATTGCTCATCAATCGAGCAAAACATCAGCAGCAGTGAAGCCGCAGACCTCCAGAGGGCCAACGCTGCACAAATCACAGCCCAATCAAGGGGCTTGTCAGATGGAGGGTTTCACCGCGGTAAACGCACTCATAATCACACACAGCAGGTCTGGATGGGAAAGACTTTAAATGGTACATGGTGGTGAGCTTCAGGGCCTAAATCTCTCTTCTATTGGCATCATGTAGGATGTTACATACCATGTGATGGCAGAAATGCATCAAGAGGTATTTTGCTAGACTGCAGTAGATACAGGTGGACAAGGAGAGCCTTTTAAAACAGGAGTGCAAAAATATATACATTCTTCTATTAAACGATAATAAAATAATTGTATAATAATTGTCTTATTTTATAATAATAATAATAATAATAATAATTTCAATAAATTACTAAAATAAAACAATAAATATAAAAACTGTTGCTATTAGAGACTGAAACTGTCCTGTGTATATGATAATAAAATAGTGATTTTAATAATAAAAATAATAATAGCAAAAAATTATTTTGATTCAAATATGAATAAATGTATAAATAAATAATAGACTGACTTATGCATTTGATAATAAAATTAATAAAAATTACAAAATTATTAATAAAATTATTGCTATTAAAATATCAATTAAAAAGTACGAATTTAATTAATTATTTTTAAAGATTATAAAAAACAGTTAGATACTAAAGCTGACTCATGTATTAGATAAAAACAATTACAATAATATTAACAAAAATAATATTATTAAAATATCAATTAAAAAGTAAGGGTTTAATTAATTATTTAAAAAAAATATAAAATAAAAACAAAAGCTTTTGTGGCAGGTGCAGTTAGATCCTGAAATTGACTCATGTATTTGATAATAAAATGAATAAAATTACAATAATATTAACAAAATTGATGTTATTGAAAAGGGTTTAATTATCATTTTTTAAAAATTAACAATAAAATAAAAACAAAAAAGTTTTTGTGACAGGTGCAGTTAGATACTGAAACTGTAATTAATAAAACTACAAGAACTACAATTAATTCATATAAAATAATTTAAATTAATAAAACTATAATATTAACAAATAACGTTATTAGATTATTAACTGAAAAGTAAGGGTGTACTTAATTATAGTAAAAATGATCAAATAAAATAGTTTTTTGTGACGGGGGCAGTTAGATACTAAAACTGACGCATATACTGGATAATAAAACGTATAAAAAATAAATAAATAAATAAAACAATGCTATTAGAATATTAATGAAAACTTAAGGGTTAAATTTATTATAATCAAAAGTAATTACAAAAAAAACTTTTTGTGACAGGTCGAAGATAGATAATAATAATAATAATAATAATAGTAAAATTATTGTTAAATATTAATGAAAATGTAATGGTTTAATTATAATTTTAAAAAAATGATAACGTTTTTGTGTCAGATGCAGTTAGATATTAAAACAGATGCATGTGTTGGATAATACAATTATTAAAAAATAAAATAATATTAATAAAAATAATGTTTAGAGTATTAGGGTATTAATTAAAAAGTAAGGGTTTCATTATTTATATATTTTTTAAATGATTAAATAAAAATAAAAGTTTTTGTGACAAAAACAGTTATTATAATTATGCAATTAATGATAATGCAATTATTAAAAAAATTACAATAATAATATTAATAAAATTCATGAATGAAAAATTAAGGGTTAAATTAATTGAAATTTCAATTAATGTTAAAATAAAAGTTTTTGTGACAGGTGCCATTAGGTATTGAAACTGATGCAGGTATTTGATGATAAAATTGCTGAAAATTACAATAATATTAATAAAAATAATGTTATTAGAATAATTATATATTTTTTTAAATGATTAAATAAAAACATTTTTTTTTGTGACAATAGCAATTATTATAATTATACAATTAATGATAATACAATTAATGAAAATTACTATAATAATATTAATCAAATTAATGAATGAAAAATTAAGGGTTAAATTAATTTAAATTTAAATTAATGTTAAAATAAAAGTTTTTAAAATTAAAGTTATTAAAATATTATTTAATTTTTTTTTTTTTTTAAATGATTAAATAAAAACAAAAGTTTTTGTGACAATAGCAGTTAGATACTAAAACTAATGCCATTACTGGAAAATACAGTTAATGAAAATTACAATAATATTAATACAACGTATTTTATTATAATATTCACTAAAATTAAGGGTTAAAGTAATTATTTTTTTTACAAATTAAAACGTTTTTGTGACAGATGCACTTATTTATAATAATACTATTACTATTAATGTTATTTAAATGTTCATTAAAAAGTAAGGGTTTAATTATCATTTTTATATTAATGCTAAAATAAAAATAAAAGCATCTAATGTTAGATACTGAAGCTGACTCGTGTATATATGCTATATGATATGTAAATATGATTTCACCATCCGAATGTAATAAGGATAATCAAACACATGAATACATACATTTGTAAAGTATTATATTCAGTGGATTATTCCAGTAAAGGCATTACTACATGCTTTTCTTGTTTTTTGCCTATATGTTGAGAGGATTTGTGCGTACTCTCAGAGTCGCTGCATGACATTAACATGTTGAACAGAGCAGCAGATCTCATTACACACAGACACATAATTACAGCTGGAACGAGAGCGATCGTGTGCTGGCACTGCATTCAGTGTGTACTGTAATGGACGAATGAAAGCCTAAAGGGAAAAGGAAGAAAAAAAAAAAAAAAAAAAAAGTGTTTTAGCATGGAAGCTCGTGAAAACAGTATTCACACTCCATCTAACACTCAGCGTGTGACAGGTGTCCATTCCTCAGAAATCACAATATCATCAGATTAAATACTGCCATATACATTTTATATATAAAACTATATATTATATTATATTATATTATTTTATATTATATTATATATACAAAATTAATTTTTTTATGTTTTATAAAAATATTTGTTGTGTTATTTTTATTATTATTAATAACAATTATAATTATTTTTAACAAAATGTATTCAGATTTTACATTCAAATTTTGTATTTTATTTAATTTTTTTGTTTACATTTATTAATATTTAAAAGTAATTAAATTGTTTTTATTTTTTTTATTTATTTATTTTTTTATATTTTTCTTTTGGTAAACTAACCCTTTACAATCCTTCTCTGAAAATCACAAACGAAGAAACTAATGCAAATGCTTTTTTTCCTAAATATTTGTACATTTTCAGACATCATTCATAATATCATCAGATTCAATTCTGCCATATATATATTTATTTATTAATATTAAAAATGTATTTAAAAAATACAATTTTATTTATTTATTTTTTTTCTTTTTCTTTTGGTAAACTAACCCTTTACATTTCTTCTCTGAAAATCACAAACGAAAAAAACTCTAATGCAAATGCCTTTGAAAACAACAGTTTTTTTTTTATTGAATTGAATTTAATGAACATTTTTATAAATCAAAATTATTATTTTTTTATTTGTACTGTTATACATATATTTTTTTAAATAATATTTTATAATTATATTTTATTTTATAATTATTTTTATTTTTTTTATTTTGGTAAACTTACCCTTTATGTTTCTTCTCTGAGATTCACAAATGAAGAAATTAATGCAAATGAATACATATATCTGGTAAAGTGCTGTTTCATTTAAAAGTGTTGCTCAATATGCAAATAAAGTTTCTGAATTGAATTGAATGAACATTTTACATTAATATTTTTATAAATCTATAAATATTTTATTATAAATATTTTTATAAATAATTTTTTTTTACTGTTATTATTATTATTATTATTTTAAAATGTTATATTAGACTTTTTGTTTTATTTATTTCTTACATTTATTAATATCAAAAAGAGTAAAAAATATTATAAATAAATAATGATTAATTAATTAAATTTTTTTACATTTATTTTTAGTAGACTAACCCTTTACGCTTGTTCTCAGAGAATCACAAACGAAGAAACTCTAATGCAAATGCCTTGTGAAGGGTCGTGTAAATGCACAGCAGGAATAATCAAGAGAAGGGCCTGGACTGATTTCCAAGAGTCCTGAAGTGGATTATTTTGTTAATCAAAACAAAGCCCTCATGTAATTGAAGAGGTTGAGAGCAAATGTTCAGAGGAAATAAAGATCTGATGTAGCAAAAGACACACAACCACATCAGAAACACTGACGAGACGCTCCTCTTAAAGCATTAAATGGAGACTTTTCCTTTTCCAACACAAACTACAACAGAAACAATAAGTGACAGATCGTCCTGCTCAACCAATTCTGCCATTCTCAGGGTTTCATTTCCTCTCTGACCAATACAAAGTGCTGCTGTTTCTAAAAGGTGCTGAAGGAAAACAACACAATCTCTCTCTGAAAAAAATGACTACAGTCAGGAACTAATATTACTACTATGAGTAATAACAGATGAAAGTACCACATTAAAATAAAATACAATTATTTTAGCAATATATGAATCAAATATTAGCTGAAATAATTAATTAAATACAAATATTATTAATATTAAAATACTAAATATTAAAAATAATGTTAATTTTAAATATTATATTATATGAAGTGAATTTTTATTAAAATTAAGGGTTGCTTTTTCATTATCAGAATTTCAGCTTTTCTTTCTCCCTGTCGGAAACAAACAAAAATATTTAAATTAATTAAATTAACAATACTACAGTAAATTAAAATGAATAAAATAACTGTAATAATATTGTTTTAATTATTGTGGCTTAAATATGAATTAAATATAAATTAAATCATTATAATAATTAGTTAATTTGAACAAATTAAATAAACGAAATAAAAAGAAAAATGTAAAAAAACAAACAAAACAAAAGTAAAAATTATGTAATAATTTAATTTACAATACTAAATTAAATTAAACAATTTTTTTTAATTACTGTTGCTGAAATATTATATATGAAAGAACATTAACATTAAAAAAAAATTAAATAAATATTAGTTAACTGAAGACTGAAATTATTTAACTATACTTATTATTTTTTAAACAATATTAAATAAAATTAATTTAATAAATTGAGTGTTAACTAATTATTTTTTAACAAATAAAATATACTTGCTAAACTCCAATAATAAT